>CAJGYO010000466.1:0-246385 GCA_904845875.1 Miscanthus lutarioriparius | reverse complement strand
TCCGTCAAGTACATTATCGATTACTCTTGATCGACGGCCTTTGGTGGCATCTGGACCTCGGTCCACTCTGCGATGAAGTCAGCGATTACTCGAGATTTGATCGCCGTTCGGGGACATAAGAAATGCCACGATCCATCACTCGAGTGCCCACTTTGCGGTTCTTCCCGTGGCGTCATGGCTACGAACGACCTCGCCGAGGGGAGCAGCGTCACTACCGTCATGGGGTGTGACTCGAAGTAGTGGTGTAGCTTCCTTTTGGTGATGAGGGCGGTGTAGAGGAGTTTACGGATCTCAGGAGTAAGCGGGTTTTGGAGTCGGATAACACCTGCCGATGAAATATACGGGCGTATTTGCACCTTGAAGGCGTGCCCTCTTCTTCTCGCTCTACTATTAAGGCGGAGCTAACCACTTGGGTGGTGGCGATATATATAGTAGGAGAGATTCTCCATCGCATGGAGGAACTAGGACCGGCGGCTTAGTTAAAAAATCGTTTAACCATGTCAAGTGCTTCCACGAGCCTCATACCGTCCCACTCGAAGCGGTCGCTTTTCTTGAAGTCGATAAAGGGGAGTCCTCGTTAAGCGAGGCGTGAAATGAATCGAATCGAGAGCGGCAAGGCACCCGGTGATCCGCTGAACCCCTTTATGTTTTGGATCGGGCCCATCCTCGTGATGGCTGATATCTTCTCGGGTTGGCTTCGATGCCACGTTCGGAGAGCGATAAAGCGAGCGACATGCCCCTCGGGACCCCGAAAACACATTTTCGGATTGAGCTTGATGCCGTTCGCCGGAGTTTCGCAAAAGGTACATTCAAGGTCGGCGACAAGGTGGTCAGCCCGCTTGGATTTGACTATGATGTCGTCGACATAGGCCTCAACAGTTCACCCGATGAGGTCTCCGGCTAACTAAGCATACAAATACCGATACGTTGCCCAGCCGTTCTTCAAACCAAACGGCATTGAAATGTAGCAAAATGATCCGAAGGGCGTGATAAAAGATGTCGCGAGCTGGTCGGACTCTTTCATCGCGATCGATGGTAGCTTTGAGTATGCGTCCAGGAAACAGAGGGTTTCGCACCCTGAGGTGGAATCGACTATTTGGTCTATTCGTGGCAAAGGAAATGGATCCTTTGGACACGCTTTGTTGAGGCCAGTATAATCAACACACATTCTCCATTTCCCGCTTTTTTCGAACAAGAACAGGATTCGCTAACCACTCTGGGTGGTACACTTCCTTAATGAATCCTGCGGCCAGTAGTTTGGCTATCTCCTCGCCGATGGCCCTGCGTTTCTCCTCGTCGAAGCGGCGCAGGCGTTGTTTCACCGGCTTGGAGCCAGGAAGGATTTGGAGAGTATGCTCGGCGACCTCCCTCGGGATGCCCGGCATATCCGAGGGTTTCCACGCAAAGATGTCCTTGTTGGCGCGGAGGAAGTCGACGAGCGCGCTTTCCTATGCGGAGGAGAGCGCGGTCCCGATTCGGACTTTTTTGCCCTCGGAGCTACTGGGATCCAAGAGGACGTCCCTGGAACCCTCTGCCGATTCGAACGATCCGGACGACTTCTTTGCGTCGGGTGTCCCCTCACTGACCTCCTCCCTGAGGGTGACGAGCTCTTCGGATGCGATGACCGCGGATGCGTGTCCGCAGCATTCGACCTCGCACTCGTAAGCGCGCTGGAAGGAGGTGCCGATGGTGATGATCCCACGGGGCCCGGCATCTTCAACTTCAGATATGTGTAATTGGGTACGGCCATGAACTTCGCGTAACATGGTCGCCCCAGAATGGCGTGGAAAGTCCCCAGGAACCCCACTACATCGAAGGTGAGGGTCTCGGTCCGGTAATTGGATCGATCCCCAAAAGTGACGGGCAGGTCAATCTGCCCTAGTGGCACGGCTTGCCTTCCTGGTACGACGCCATGGAAAGGTGCTCGGATGGGGCGGAGGCGCGTTCGGTCGACGCCCATCTCGTCGAAGTCTTGGCGTACATGATGTTGAGGCCGCCCCCCATCCATCGAGTACCTTGGTGAGCCGCTTTGGACCGACGATCGGGTCGACGACAAGCGGATACCTTCCGGGTGTGGGATGGCATCCGGATGGTCGGTCCGTCGAAGGTTGTGGCGGATTCCGACCACCGGAGATAGGTTGGCACAGCCCGGTCCAGTGATATAGACCTCTCGACGCGCGACCTTCCGGCGGCTTGGAGTCGTGGGCGTTGATCCTCCGAAGATCATGAGGGCACCGGGTCGGAGTTGGGAAGGTGTCGTCCTTCGCCTCCGTGTCGTTAGTGGTGAGAACAGGCTCCTTCCCTGCTCCTCCTTGTTAAGGCCCCGACCAAGTATTTGCGCATAAGGCCGCATTCCTTGTATAGGTGCTTGGCGGGAAGGCGTGGTTTGGGCATGGCCCCTCGAGCATTTTCTCAAAGTGGTTGGAGTGCCCTCCGCGGGCTTCCGCCACCTTCTGCGGTCGGCGGCGGCCGCATGAGTAAGTTGTCGCGCCGTTGCTTCTTATTTTTCCCTTTGGCGGGGCGGTTGGGGCGCCTTATTTGGCGTCCTCGTCCCCGCCTTGTTTTTCCGTCGATGCGATCAAAGATGGCCCCAACGCCTCTTCTCGAGGCGTGACTAGTGGCGATGTCCGGGAGTTCCTTGGTAGTTCGCGGGCCCTGCGTCCCACTTGTGGACGAGGATTCGCGGTCGTTCGGATAGAAAGGCTCCTATTACGTCGGCGTCGGCGACGTTCGGGAGCTCATTGCCTTTGTCGGGAAAAGCGCCGGATGTACCCGCGGAGGGTTTCATGGGCTTTCGGCGGCGGTTTCTGAGGTCCCATGGGTTTCGAGGCGTTTATGCGTGCCACCGAAATTACCCATGAAGATCTCGATCGAGATCCGCCCAACTTCTGAATAGTATTGGATGGTAGGTGCTCCACCACGCTTCGTCTTTGAGTCGGCCAGAACAAATGGAGATTGCGAATAATGAAATTATCATCGCTAGCACCACCGGCCGACATGCAAGCCGATAGTCTTGAGCCAAAGCCCGGGTTTGTTTCGCCGAAATATTTAGGAATGTTCGTGGCGGTCGATACCTTAGAGGGCGCGCGTTGAGGATGTGTCGGCCAAAGGCTGAGGGCTGGCGGGACGGGGCTCGGCTTCGGTCCTCGTTCTTTGTCGTAGCGCCCGCCACATCGGGGATGATAGCCGCGGCGCTTCTTCTCCTCGTCGCCGTGGGCACGTCTCCGGCGTCGATGATGCTACGTCGTCAGCGCCACGGCCGAGGCGTTGATGTCTGAGGACGACGGAGGGCTGCCCGCCGGCCGGGCGGTGTTTAGTGTCTGGATCGTCCTTGGTGGGATGCACCGAAGAAGTGCGCTACCGGCTGAGTGTCGGGTTCGCGTCGTCGAGACAACGAACTTTCCGCTTTCTTCTGCGGCGGCTGCGCTTCGAAAGCAACGTCACGAATCTCCCGATAAGCGCGTCGATCCTCGGACGTCGTGGCCTCCGGGAGACCATGCGACAAAAGGCGATCGGCTGCGGCGATGTTCTAGCTGGCTCGAGCAAAGTGAGGAAAGGCCCCATCGTCGGTGAGGATCCTTTGATGTACGGTGCGGGCTGTGGCGCTTGCGCTTCGCCTCTCTTTGCGGCGTTCAATCTCGCGATTGATGTCCGCGTATTCCCGTCTGAGCCCTTGCCCGCCTCATCGATCTCTTCTTGACGAGCCCTTAGCTGCTCCATCCTCGGTGCGAGATGGGGCTGTCCCTTCTTCCCCGGATCTGCTGTCCGAGGATTGTTCGTGGGGTGGCCTCTTCCACTGGGCGCTTTCGGCGTGACCCTCGGGTCTGCGTCATGTAGCATTCTCGGGAAGGGTGGTGGCTCCCCTGCTGGAATCCGAGCCGGAGAGCGATATGAGCTCCTCGTTGAGGAGCTCGTGAGGGTTTCCGTATCCCGCTCAATCGCCCCCACGAACTCGATGTCCGTGGGTGGTTGAACCACCAGTGGCGCCAGAAGACGGCCACGGTTGCCGCATACGCTGCGGAGACCGAACGGAAGCGCCGTCGGGCGCCCATACGGACCCTTCCGGACACATGGTGGCGTTGTAAGAGGCTTCTTTGGGTGACGGGACTCCCCGGGAGTTGCCCGGTGGACCCTCAAGCTGAGGACGGTGAGGTTGATGGAAGGGGAGATGGGGCGGTGAGTGAGTCGATGCCGCCTCTCCTTCTAGTGTGATGATGAAATCCAGTCGCCGAAACGCACGCGTGTGCGCCCGGGCCCCAGTGATTGCGTGGGTGGTCATCCGAGACCTGGTTTGGAACGCAAGCAAAGCCCCTACCGGCGCGCCAACCGCCGGTGTTTCGTACAAGCACCGGCAAGTGAATTTATAGTAATCTGCGTTAGGCTCGGATGGTGCGCTAAAGGACACAAGATTTATCTTTGGTTGGGCGAAAGCGTCCCTACGTCCGGTTTGTTCTTTGCTTGTGTTATTAGCACCGTAACGATCGTAGTAAGGGATACAAATCTGCCGAGAGAGGGACTGGTCCCAAGTCTACGATCGAAGGATTGAAAGGTGGTCAAGAGCTTCGTCGCTGCTTGAATGTGTGTGAGTCGTTCTATTGTTTTTGTCCTCCTTTTCTTCCGTCCCTTTGATGGAAGAAGCGCATCCCCTTTATAGACGAAGGGCCGGCTTTACAAGGGTAAGGGCTCCAGGACGCAGCGTACTCTACTTAGTCTTGTGGCTCACGTCTACACTGTCGGGTCCTCCACTCGATGAGTGCGAAGGAAGATAAGTGTTTACAATGTTGTCGATGTCTCAGTAGGATGTCGGGTTAGTCACGAGAATGCTGCCTGCTTGGCAGTATATGGGCTGCATCTGATGGTTTTGACTTATGAGCCTCCCCACCTTTGCTCTGCACGCCTTGAGTTCTCATGAGTCCTCGTTGGGAGAATGCGGGGTCGGGTCCGGTGTACGCCGTGGTCAAGGCCTTCGATGGGAGGACTGAGGGTCGGGAGCGGGCGCCCGCTCCCTCGGGTCCACCGTGTGGGTGACGGAATACCCATCGTTCGTGGAGATAGCAAATCCTTTCTGGGCGTAGCGGTTGTCGATATCTTCGTCGGGTTCCGTGTCCCAGAGCTGAAGGCGGCGCCTACAACTCTACAGGGTGAGGTGCACGCACCTGTAATACCTTTTGGGCTCTGCGGCGCCTGGAAGGGTCTAAAGCTTCAGTCCTGTCGTTCCCTGGCAGTCCTTTTCCTGCCAGGGCGTAGGGTATGGTCGTTGGAGCCATGGTTGACCCGAACGTCTTGTCTCATCCTGTACCCATTATAATGAGGGATAGATATCGATCGTATGAGGCTCGCTACAGGCCGTCGGGTGAGGTCGACCCGCCCCTCGGGCTCAAGGCGAGGCGGAATCCATCCCTCGGCCCTCGGGCGAGACCGAGCCCGCCCTCAAGGCGTCGAGCGCGGCGGGTTTATCCTCGGCCCTCGGGCGAGACCGAGCCCGCCCTATAGGCGTCCGGGCGAGACGGAGATTAGCCTTGAGCTTTTGGGCGGCGGGGTTATCCTACAAAGATGTCGGGTGGGCGACCCGCCCCCTCGGGGCTCGGGCGAGGCAGAATTCATCCCTCACCCCTCGGGCGAGACCGAGCCCGCCCTCAAGGCGTCAGGCGGCGGAACCGAACTCCTGTTACTCGAACAAGGGATGACATGGAGCCCTTATGCATCTAGAAGTTTTTCACGTTCGGTGGTCATCGGTTCCACCTTCTGGGGTACCCTGGTATTAGATCCCCGACAATAATAGTAGCTAATATTAGTTATGATGTTAGACCAAACTAGCTAATAGCAGCTAATATTAGTTGTGACCTATTAGCTAGATAATTATTAGTAATTAAACTAGATAATAGCGGCTAATATTAGTTATGATGTTAGACCAAACTAGCTAATAGCAGCTAATATTAGTTGTGACCTATTTGCTAGATAATTATTAGTAATTAATGAATCCAGACGTGCCCTAAGACAGTCGACCTTAACCTAGCTACGTATGGTGAAGCCAACCTGAAAAAGAGAGGGGGAAAAGTGGTGACAGCAAGAGCACTCTCAGTGCAAAAACTAGGACTGGTTTCTATATTCTAGGATGGTGTGTTAAGAAACCATCCTCCACAATGCAATATTTCTCCCCTCCGAGTCCACATAAAAATAGTCCAATCATTCTCCCCTCAAGCCAGTTAGCGAGGAAGATGGCGGGCTTGGGCGAGCGCACGAATGGCGCACGGAAGAGGGGAATCGCGGCCGCGGCAGGGGTGGATGGCGTACGGGATCCATGGAAACGACGCTGGCCTCCCCAAACGTGGCTCTCCCCAAACGTGGCTCTCGTGATTTCTACCGGCCTCGAACCAACCGTAGACTCCGTTTCTTCTGTAGACTCGATTTCTTCTTTAGACTCGGTTTCTTTGTTTCTGCTCTTCTCTCCTCAATAAATATAGGCCTTGTTTAGTTCCTCTCTCTAAAGTTTACTCCCTATCCCATCGAATGTTTGGACACATGCATAGAGTATTAAATATAGACTAAAAAAATAACTAATTATACAATTTGTGACTAATTTGCGAGACGAATCTTTTAAGCCTAATTAGTCCATGATTTGACAATGTTGTGCTACATTAACATATGTGCTAATGATGGATTAATTAGGCTTAATAAATTAGTCTCGCAGATTACTAACGGATTCTGTAATTTCTTTTTTTATTAGTATCCGAACAACCTATGAACACCCTCATATGACACCCGATGTGACACCCCAAAACTTTACACCCTAGATTTAAACAAGACCATAGTGCCACATCATCGAAATGCAATAAATAGCAAGGTAATAAGTAGACTTAGAAACTATGATAGAGTCTGCATCGTGAGTGCCCTAAGCGTTAAGCGCTAACATCGACCTCACACGTTTAACAAAAAAAACCTCATTGTTGATATTTTTATATATTATTATATGATGCTGCCCGGGACCCGGGCAAATGATGCCAATAAAATAAAATAAAATAAAATAAAGGCAATTATATGGATACGTATGTACACACGTATTTTTCTTCGCTTTTCACACATTCAAGATGTCTAAATTTTAAGATGATTTTAGGCAACACTCTTGTACTACCAACTAGTATAAGTAAATTGTTACTTTTGTGATTTGTTGTTTGTCTTTGTGTCATAACGTATTAAATTTTTGCCTTTGTCTACCTATAGAAATAATTATAAATTGTTAATTGTCTTTGTGCTAACATAAATCATATCAAAAGGGCATGTAGCCTAGTGGTTACAAGAACCTCAGTAACACCTTAGGTCCTGGATTTGACTCCCCGTGGGAGCGAATATTTCAGGATTTAACGACGTTTGTGCTTTTAGTGGTAGGCAACATTCTCGTCGATAGCAAGACGCCTGGGTTGTAAGTGTCTGAGTTATACTGTGTGATCACAAAAAAAAAACACACAAACCCAGTTGCGTCGGGTTTGTTCTAACGTGTTTTTTTATTCTCAGTGCCAAAAATTACAGATCACGCCCAAAAAACTGCAATGAACAAAATCTGCAATTTTAATATAAAATAATTGCAATAACCGTCGCCCTTCATGCACCTGAATTTTAGCAATTCCTATTTTTTTAAAAGAAAATAGGTTATCCGGTAGTTCCTGTCGACGGCCAACATCAACCACACACGGTCATCAACCACACACTCACAAGTGATGGAACATGTGGGCCAACATCAACCACACACTGTCACACACGTGATGGAAAATGATGAGATCGGCGATCCTCATTATTCCGTACCACACATATGGGAGGCTGAGACTGAGATGCATGCAGAAATAATCTAAGCAAACAGGACGATGCCCCAGAATTTGGCAGGCTGGTTAGTCCGGTGGTTCCTGTCGACGGACTTCATCTTCTCCATGTCCTCGCCGGAGATGTCGAAATCGAAGACCTCAAAGTTCTCCTGCAGCCTCTCCACCTTGGAGGTCTTGGGGATCACCACCGTGTCCCGCTGCAGACCTCAGCGGAGGACAAGCTGCGCCGGCGTCTTGCCGTACTTCTCAGCCAAGCTCTGCAAATTGCATTGTTGCCACCAGAATTGATGATATCGCAAGGTATCCAAACACAATGTGTTTTGTCAGACAAGGATGGTGATTTGATAATCTAGAGCTGTAATGGAGATTTGAAATGACAACCACCTTGATGACAGGGTCGTCGAGGCACGAGACCGACCCGAACCACTCGGTGTTGGCAGTGGAGCCACCCAAGGGGGTATGCGCGGTCACACAGATCCCATGCTTCTGGCAGAACTTGACGAGAGAATCGCGCTGGAAGTAGGGGTGCACCTCGATTTGGTTTACTGCAGGCTTTATCTTGGCGTAGGCCAAGCAGTCTCTAGTGAGGAAGATGTCGTAGTTGCTGCACCAGTAACTCGATAATTGTTAGTATTGTTATTGTTGTAAAAGAAGTGACTTCCTCCAGCATGAAAAGTAAATCTCCAAGCACGGAAAAAGCATGGAAAAAGTGACAACAAGAAAATTTCAGTGTAAGATTTATTATATTTCAGGCTATTTTGAAACTAAACTACTCTTTCAAGACCAGCAATATTCCTAGTACACAAGGACTGACAAAGGCTACTCAATGTCTGGAAACAAGGGATTAGGAAAAACAAAAAACATGATATTGGACTGCATAGCTGACACCCAATTTACAGGTCCTTGAAGATAGATATACAAGAATACAAGATCCAACACCCTAACACAGTTTCCATTTACCCCAAAGAAAGAATTGGGGCTCAATGAAAAAACATAAGCAAATGCTAACAGAAACTGAAATTTCTAATGGAGATAACTGTTGGCCCACAGTTAGCCTCCAGACCACTCCGTTGGTCTCACAGGATCACCGGCTCACGACAGTGAACCACTCCAGCCGATCTTGTCGAGCACCGGCTCAGGCGAGTGGAGCACTTGACGGTCTCGCCGAGCACGCGCTAGTGTTGCCGAGCACCCACTAGCCGTGCAGACCACGTACCGGCGTTGTCCGTACCCACACACTACGGACGAGCTTAGAAGAAGAAGGGAGAACAGAGCAAGCACGCACAATACAAGACAACAGCGTTGGCCGAAGTCCTGTCTGTGTGATGGCAAATCTGAGCTCTATTTACTGAGTTGTCATACATGTCTATTTATACAACTCTAACTATCTAGTCCATGTGCAGCGCCCATGCTGGCACAGTAACTAGATAACCTGACAGGGCTGACTCTGCGCCGGCCACTGCTTGTTCCTACAGTGCTGCAGGTGAGCCGTGCGGCGCCTGCACCTGCAGCGGCTACTGTATCACAGCAGGGGCCAAAGTCGGCGCCGCCTTCCCTTGCTGTGTTCACACACAGCAGGCGGCTAAGTCGGCGCCGCCTTCCTCTGCCTTGTTCACACAAGGTGGCAGTAGATTAGCTAACAGTAACAACCTAAACTTTAGTTTAACATGATTAATACATTCATTCATGATTCTGCTTAAGCACGGACCAAGAAAAATAAGCACGCACTTTTCACTAGAAAAGGAATGAAGATAAAGTGGAGGGTGACAAGAGTAAGGAATGAATTTGCACGCAACCATATGCAATGAAACTGAAGAGGTCTGGAAGAACCAAACCATTCTAAACATGCTGCAGATAAAAGGAACATGTAGATCATGCAAGTGTTTGCACTTTGTGCTGGAAAACTTAAGGGAACATATGAACTAAATGTTCCTGTATGTGCAAAACTATGACTAGAGTAAGATCATATTTATCTACTACTTTGTCAAAGTAATGAATCATAATACAAAGGGAAGCTTGCCAAGACTCAAATATCTCAAATGTCAAACTAGTGCCAACAAAAACAAAGAAAAATGTTGGTTCGGTTTACCTGATTCCAATGCTGCGCACCAGTCCCATGGAAACAAGTTCTTCCATTGCATGCCATGTTGTTTCCAGTGAGATAGTGGTATCAATGTCTAGCACGCCATCATCACTGAGGGCGCTAGAAGTTGTGCCAACTCCTGTAGAAATACACATTTCTGTAAGGTACCCACTGAATCTTTCTAAATATTATGCAAACTTGCAAAGGGTGAGGAAATTACCTGTATGCCTAGTAGCTACTGGGAAGTGAATAAGATAGAGATCGAGGTAATCTAGCTGCAGCTTCTTCAAACTATCCTTGCAGGCTTCAAGCACATGGCCATGATCTGAGTTCCACAGCTGCAATGAGAACAGATGCCAATCACATGAAGGTTATGGAACGGAGTGGGCCAAAAAAAAAAAAAAAAAACTGCAGTAGAATGGAAACTCAGAAACAACCGCTAATTAAAAGACCACCGCTAATTAAAAGACCGAGTGACATCGTGGTTGAGTCAAAATCAGGTGTTCCAGTTTAAGACAAGACAACTTTAGTTTCATTGAGTGATATGAGGTCAGGGTTCTGATGACACCAGATGCTGGCCGTAACAACATAACAATTCCAGATATGCTAAAATGCAGGGTAACAATTGGAATTAAGTATGACTGACTCATTTTCAGTAGCTGCTGAATGCTAAATACGGTTGGGAAACCAACTGCTGCAATCCTTTAAACTAATTCATGGGGTATAATTTTAATGGTCACATCCATTTGGAAGGGCAGTTTTCCAGAACAGAGAAGGTAGCATTCTGTAATTCAGATAACCTTGGTTGTGACGAACAGATCCTCCCTCTTGACAAGTCCGGTCTGAAACGCCTCTGCCAGTGCATCACCTGACTTCAGCTTCATTTTGGTAGTCAGCTGCAGACCAAGAAACCAAACACACAGACAGTAAATCACCAAGTAGAAAAGGAAAACTCATGTGCCGACACTAGTAGTTGGGACCATATTAGAATACTCCATGATTGACAAAGAAATCTAAGTCACGGACAGCACAGTGCGGTGTCTAAGCATTCCTGTACCATTCGTACTATGAATCAAGTGTTTATCAAGACAAACAGGACAGTGATTGTCTAATTGACACACAACACTCTTGTGGCACTGAAAGAAACATTCAATAATTGATTATTACGGTACAACAGACTAGGATTGCAAAACAAATATCACATTCTTACTAATTCACAGCAGAGCACATTGTCCAACGGGCCAGTGCCACTGATAGTACTAGATAGCTAAAGAAATCTATCAGCAAATGTCAGGAAAACACAGCTTTGATTCGTATTCAAATATTCCATGACTGGCAAAGAAATTTGAGTCACGTACATTATAGTGCATTATACGAGTGCCATGGTACAGTACCACAGACCAAGAGTGGCAAAGAAATCTTGCTCATCTAATCAGCAACACAGCACACCGTATAAGTTATAACCACGTCTGAATCATCAATAATGCCAGTCAGTCTCTCAGACAACTATGTACAAATCTGCGAGTATTTGTCAGGACCAAAACGCCCAATGACCGACAGAGTTATCAAATTCATTTAGGTAGTCAGCTGCAGGCCACCATAGACATACCCAACAGTGACCCTCTAATCGACACACAAACACACTCCATTTGGCAGTGAAAAAACACAGTAACTTGGTTGTTACAGTACATCAGACAAAGCTCACGGAAGAAACATTCCCATTCCTGCTCCGTTGATTCATGTCACATATCCCATAATAGTTATCATTATTGGCAAAAGAATCACAGTCATGTAATGTACGACATGAAAGTGTGCTGTCTTAAGCATGGCTGCATCATTCAGACAAGACAAGCATATGAATATAGTGTCTGACTTGTCAAGACAAAAAAAAAAATGCTCTACACACAAACAGCCAAGTGGTATCGAAAAGAACATTCAGTACTTTGGATAGGTACGGTCTAACAGACCAAGATCGCGAAAGAAATCACACTCATCTCATCAGAACAGCAACGTAGGGCACTGTTAAGCACACCTGGATCATTGGCAGCCCCAGACAAGTATTTGCCAGGAAAAGAGCACCCCAGACACTGATGTGGCCCCGAAAGAAACATTCAATAATTTGATTGTTACAGTACAACAGAGCAGGATTGCAAAAGAAATCACACATTCTTACTAATCCACAGCAGAGCGCATTCCAAGCATGCCTGCGCCATTGGCATTGATAGTACCAGATACCTAAAGAAATCTATTAGCAAATGTCAGGACACTACAACTTTGCTTCATATTTGGATATTTCATGACTGCCAAAGAAATTTGAGTCACGTACATTATAGTAGCATGCCAGTACCATTCAGACAAGCACACAAGCCTAGTGTTTGTCTAGACAATGGAAGAGTGATGGAACACAAACACTCACGAGGCATCGAAAGAAACATCCAACAATTGGATCGGTACAGCACAGCAGACCAAGATTGGCAAATAAATCTTGCTCATCTAATCAGCGACACAGCACACTGAAAAACCATGCCAGAATCATCGATAATGTCACTCAGTCTCTCAGACAATGAGACAACTATGTACAAATCTGCTAGTGTTTCAGGACCAAAAGGGCCAATGACTGACAGAACTACCAAACTAATTTAGGCAGGCAATCAGCTGCACGCAATCAACTTGGGTAGAGGCAATAAAATGAGACTTGAAAGGATGGAATATACCTAAAGACTTAGATAGGAGTGCTTGGAAAACAGCTATTCACGTGCCTGAACCTTGATTGCTTCTGCTGGGTTTCAACTCTAGTCTACCCTAACTTGTTTGGGACTTAAAGGCTTTGTTGTTGTTGTCGTCCTTGAATCAGCTGCAGGCCCCGGTAGACGCACCCAACCCCACAGTGACCGCCTAATCGACACATATAAACACACTCATGTGACAGTGAAAGAAGCACTCAATAATTTGATCGTTACGGTGCAACCGCCTTTGATTCGTGCTTGGATACCCCGTTCTAGTTAGCATTATTGGCAAAGGAATCGCGGTCATGTGATGTAGGAGTACACGAAAAGCTTGGTGTCTTAAGCATGGCCGCATCATTCAGACAGGACAAGCATAGTATCATATACGAGTGTGGTGTTTGACTTGTCAACACCCCCCAGAAAAAAAACAAAAAACAAAAAACGAGCAGCGCTCGACACACAGACACGGACAGTCATGTGGCGTCGAAAGAAACACTCATCAGTGCTTTCGATCGGTACAGTACAGCGGACCAAGATCGCCAAAGAAATCGCACTCATCATCATTCATCAGCAGCGTAGGGCACTGTTAAGCACGCCTGCATCATCGGGAGCCCCAGACAAGGATTTTGCCACTTGCCAGGACAAGAGCGCCCAAGTGACTGAAAGACGCAAACTGCTACGGCGTCGAGCGAAACACGGGGGGGCTCGACCTCGACCTCGACTATTCGTCCGATCCGCGGTCGCGGGGTGGGTGGGCGGTCGGGTTCCGGGGAGTTCGCTTACCGGCGCAGTCCAGGTGGCGGTAGCCGAGGCGGAGCGCGGCGTGGATGAGGCCGCGGACGTCCGGCTTGTCCATCCGCCACACACCCAGCCCCACCGCCGGCATCCGGTGCCCGCTGCTCAGCGCCACCGCCGCGTCCTTCGCCGCCGCCATGGCGCCCTCGGCCCTCCCCCGGCACCTCCCTGCGCTCCCGCGGATGCTGGATTGGCCGGCCGCTTCTTCGCCTCGCTCGTTGGCAGTGGCAAGCAGCGGGACTCTTTTTTTTTCCCTCTCTTTTGGGTTTTTGTGCGTGGTTTCTATTTCTTGTTGACTTTTTAATACTTGGATATTCCCGCGTGACGTGGCGTATTCTGAGCCATTGCAGTGGGCCGGCCCGGGCCGCAGGAGGCTGTGCAGCCTGCAAGATCAATAAGTAGTTTAATTGGGCCGGCGGCAGGACGTTCCGTGAATAACAACATTTCCATACGGTTTTAACATTTCAAGGATGTCGTGTAGTGCCTACGAATCTATGATAGGAGTTTCTTTTACGATTCCTCGAAAAAAAGAAAGTTTTTACGAGGAATATAGGAGTTGGAAGGGATAGAGAATTGGACTTCTTCTGTTTGGGAGTTTTTTTCTTCTAAAGTATCTCTGGTTTCTAGGGAACATTTTTGTACTGTAGTAAGAGTTATTTTTCTCTCTCTATGTGAGAAATGAACTATGAGCCAACCAAGCCAAAGAAGTATTTGTTCTGGCTCCTCTAGAGGAGCCAAAGCTGAAAACCTTGCTAAACATACCCTATTTAATTAGGAGTTATTCCACTCTATGTGCTTTTAGCTTATAAACCCTCCTAGATGTCCTAGCATCAACAATTTTTGTAGTAGGCAGCTCCATGGATCTCGAGTTCTCTCTAGTTCATTTTGGTGGAGGATGCAAGGGGGTGCTCCATAAATTGGTGCACCTGCTTCATCATAGGGATTTCAAATTAAAGCTGGAAACATAGAGCGAAATTGTCCTAATAGGCCCACATTTGAAATATAGTGTCCAACTTAAAAAAAACTCCCTGCCTTAATTTTGCACTATTTCAGTAACGAAAAGGGGTATATTATCGTTTCAACAAGAAATGTACAAGTTCAACATTTTAAATGTGTTAGCAAAATACTTTGATTGGAGCAGGGGAAGGAAGAACAACACGGAAGTTGGGCTGGACGTGTAATGATTAGACGGGAAATGTTTTTTTGAAAAGCTATTCACATATTCATTAGACACAACTTTGAGGCAAATCGCCTACAACAAGTTCATTTACAAACTTAGAGCTTTGGCTGGTCAACAGTTTAGTATCAAAGGACAACATACACTCCATAAGCAGCCAAAGCATCAGCCACCTTATTACAACACCTGCTACAATTTGAGATTACACATGATGAGAATTCAGATCGCATTATTTGTTGGGCTTGTCGTATGAGGCCTCCAACACCACTTTGATCAATTCCATTTGCTTTAAGAGCAGAGGCTAGCACAGAAGCGTCCATCTCTAAGATGATGCGCGGCACGCCCATTTGTGAAGCAAAAAGCAAACTTTTGTATGCCGCCATTGCCTCAATGTGTAGAGCTGAAGCTACATAGTTAATCTTTCCAGCCGCTGCAGCAAGCAACTCACCATAATTATTCCGCATAACAAAACCCCAACCTCCTTGTCGTCTCTGTTAGTTTCCTTTCAGTATTTTTTTTGCTTGCGTGCAATTGTTAGAACTGAATTCAGAGTCACGTTGGCACTGAATTCTACCTCCGTCCTGAAAAGAATGTAACTATGGATTATGTGTCACGAAAAGTGGTTCATGACTAAGTTTTTAGTGAATAATATTCATAATTATGTCTTTAAATTAATTTAGTATGAAAATATATTTCGTAATTAATCTGATGCTATTTATTTGATATCATAAACATATAATTGGTCAAACTTAAGGTCTTAAAACATGATACTGTGCAAAAATTGCATTTTTTTTAGGGACGGTGGCACATCCAAAATCTGTTGTCTTGGGGCTCTCTTGGCAAGCACACGCGCCCTGCATTTTCTCTCAACCTTTTCTGAGCTTTTGGGAGCCAATGGCGTAGCAGATTCAGTTCAGTTGGATTCAGCTTTTCCAAAACAGTTTTAACTGCCCTAATCCACAACAATCAACAATGCATATGCATGCATGCAGGATCGACGAGCTGCTGTGGACGGCGGCGTGGCTGCACATGGCAACGGCGGCGGCGGCGCCGCCGGCGAACTCGTCGGACGTGTACCTGTCGTACATCTACTCCAATGGGCACAACCTGGGCGCGGAGCAGGACGACTTCACCTTCAGCTGGGACGACAAGCGCGTGGGCACCAAGGTCCTCCTCTCCAAGGCCTTCCTGCAGGGCATCGGCAAGGGCAAGTCCGACGACGCGCTGCGGCTCTACAAGGCGCACGCCGACACCTACGTGTGCTCGCTAGTGCCGGGCGCCGCCGGCTTCCAGTCGTCGCAGTTCACGCCGGGGGGACTCCTGTTCAAGGAAGGCGACAGCAACATGCAGTACGTCACCTCCACGGCGTTCCTCCTCCTCGCGTACGCTAAGTCCCTCGCATCCGCCGGCGGCGTAGTCTCCTGCGGCGGCGGCGTGGTGCCGGCGTCCGCGCTGGTGGCCGTCGCCAAGCGGCAGGTGGACTACATCCTGGGCGCCAACCCGGCGGGGATGTCGTACATGGTCGGGTTCGGGGCGCGGTACCCGCGGCACGTGCACCACCGCGGCGCGTCCATGCCGTCCGTGCGCGATCACCCCGCGCGCATCGCCTGCCACGAGGGGTTCCGGTACCTGCACTCGTCGGACCCCGACGCCAACGTGCTCGTCGGCGCCGTCGTCGGCGGGCCCGACGGCAGCGACGCCTTCACCGACAGCCGCGACAACTTCGCGCAAACTGAGCCCTCCACCTACACCAACGCGCCGCTCGTCGGCGCGCTCGCCTCTTCGCCGCCGGCCACCACCGCTGAAGCTAAGTAATGCTAGCTAGCTTGGAGCTAGGACGTGAGAATGAGATCGATCGATATGATTATTAGCACCTGCTGCTGCACTGCAAATGAACAAGTGGCATGTGCATGCAGGTTTGGTATTGTGTACCTTGTGTCGTGTTTGTGTGAAGCGTGTAGTGTACATGCATGTACCTGTACTGTATGAAAATCGTGAGTTTTTTTTTAAAACTAAAAAACTACAAAAATATATTTAAAAACAGCACGTGAAACTAAATAGTCCTTTTGGTCACGCCCTAGCAGCCCGAGTCACGCGGAGTCACTACTGGAAACGGGATATTTGTCTAGTGTTAAAAATCGGGCACTTTCGGCAAAGAATTGCACTCGGCAAAGAGAGTTCTTTGCCGAGTGTCGATACTCGGCAAAAAGGCTCTCGGCAAAGGACTTCTTTGCTGAGTACCGTGCTCTCGGCAAAAGCACGACACTTGAATAGGCTGCCCCACGTAACGGTAAATTTATTACACGTCCTTCTTTGCCGAAAGTGCTCCGCCGTTAGGCACTTTCGACAAAGAAGTTTTTTTTTTTAAAATATTTCTTTACTGAGTGTCCCAGATCTGGCACTCGGCAAAGTTTTTTTTGGAAAATACTTTACCGAGTGCCCCCGATCTGGCACTCGGCAAATGTTTTTTTTAAAAAAATTTCTTTGACTAGTGTCCCAGATCTGACACTCGGCAAAGATTTTTTTTTTGGAAAATACTTTGCCGAGTGCCTCTGACACGGCGCTCGGCAAAGATTTTTTTTTCGAAATGTCTTTGCCGAGTGCCCCTGGGAAGGCACTCGGCAAAGAGGAAATTTTAAAAAAAAAATTCAAAACCTCTTTGCCGAGTGCCTTATTCTGGGCACTCGGCAAAGACCCCCTTTGCCGAGTGCCATGCCCCGGCACTCGACAAAGATTTTTTTTGGCCTCCAAATTTTTTGTGCAGCCCTTTTATGGTACCAGGAACTCCTAGTTAGAATTTGGGGTTTTTTTGGCTTTTTGATATATTTAGTTACTTTATTTCGTCTACTTGAATTTTTTTCAAAAATATAAATTTGAACTGCACGTATACTGAATAATAGAATTTAATGATTCAAAAATGGTAGTCATGTTATTGAGTGTAGTGTGAGGCCGTATCCGTGAATGGACCCAAATTTCGGACATCTTGTTCACGAAACATGACCGCTGAACTTGCGTGCAAAGTGTTTTTAAATTCTATAAAAAGCAAACGAAGTCCGAAAATCATGAAACTTGTTGAGATGTCGTGATATCGTATGTGGAGGCTATGATAAAAATTTGAGAAGGTTTGGTGCACGTGGTCACGTCATTTGCTTTACAAACCAGGACATCTTCTCATGTGATATCCGATAATCTTGTATGACCTCTACCTTCCTAGATTAGCTATCCAAATAATCTTGTCTCACATGCAATCTTTTCTCCTTTGTGCGATCGCTATCGGACGGTGGTTCAATAATCCACCTCATACACCTCCGAATGATGGAATCGGCCTTCACCACAACATCGCGGTGGCCGAGATGAGTGCACATTGTATTTTATGCATTTGTTGTTCACTTGGTGATGAACTTGTGATACACTTGTGGACTTTGATGGACTTGTGGATTTATTTGGATGGACTTGAGCACTTATTATTATATATGTGATATATATTGTGATGGATGTGATATAAAGGATGGATGTGTGGATGGATGAGATATATATGTGATGGATGAGATATATATGTGATGGATGAGATATATATATATATAATTGTATGAATTTCTTTGTCATGATGGAATGTAAAAAAATTAAAATTGCCGTTTTGGGTCACTTTGCGAGTGTTGCACTTTCGGCAAAGGACCCCGCTGTCGAAAAGTTATGGTCACAACACTCGGCAAAGTTGGAAAAATGGGCCCTCGAAAACCATTTTTCCAAATTTTTGCGAAATGATGGCACTCCACAAAGAATTTTTTTTTAAAAAAATTCAAACTTTGCCGAGTGCCGGCCATAGGGCACTCGGCAAAGAATCTTTTTTTAAAAAAAAATTCAAACTTTGCCGAGTGCCGGAAATAGGACACTCGGCAAAGATTTTTTTTAAAAAAAATTCAAGCTTTGCCGAGTGTCGGCCGGAGGGCACTTTCGGCAAAGATTTTTTTAAAAAAAATTCAAACTTTGCCGAAAGTGTCGAAAGAGGGCACTCGCAAAAAGATTTTTTTAAAAAATTCAAACTTTGCGAAGCTTGCCCAAAGGGCACTTGGCAAAAAAAAATTTAAAAAATAAAAAATCTTTGCCGAGTGCTGCGGGGTTGGCACTCGGCAAAGCCACCGTCCACGGATTCGGCGCCGTGACGGTCGCTTTTCTTTGCCGAGTGCCCCCGGGGCTCTCGGCAAAGCCTTTGCCGAGTGCCCGATAAAAGACACTCGGCAAAGAGGTCTTTGCCGATCAAATTTTTGCCGTGCGTTCTTTGCCGAGTGTCGCACTCGGCAAAGACTTTGCCGAGTGCAATTTGGCCTTTGCCGAGTGCCTCAGGCACTCGGCAAAGAACCTGATTCTAGTAGTGAGTGCATGCGTCTTACCTCTTGGCGTGACACACTTGACAAATACATATATAGCTCGCGCCCATCCAACCTCTCCTCTCAATCGATCCTCCTCCCTTTCTTCTCCTCCAACCCAAATTTGAGCACGAAGTTAGCAATGGTGGTCCTCTTCTTAAGTAATTGTTGGAAAGTGCTCTTGCAAGGTATATGTATTTTATCCATTCCGCCAAACCTTTTCTCTTAAATTTCATGGCGGTCATGGGTGATGTTGTGGCATGAGGAGGCGACATAGCAACAATGCCTTATCATGGGATCCAGTGGATCGTGTGCAATCGCCGACTAATCGGACCGAGAGTATGCGTGATGCAAGACAAAGATAGAAGAAGTTTGGTGGAGGCATCTTGATCTGTGGCGACGATGACGAACCGATGATGAAGGTGTGCGGACGGGATGACAAGAAGCAACACAGGAAAGCGTCCCTCAACATAGCGTGCTCGGCCTAGTCACGCGGTCGATGAGGTAGATGCTGGTGTAGTTGATGCCGATGATGGAGCCATGCACACGAGGTTGGCAAGCGATGGATGATTCAACCCTAATTTATGGTTGGGTAAATGAAAAGGGATACAATTAGCAACAGATCATCAAAACCTGGGTACTTCAGAGGATGATGGGACGAAGCCAGCCCATTGGTGGCGGGATCTAGCCACCGGCTACAATGGAGGAGTGGAGGACGGTTGGGCGAGCGAAAGGGGCGGTGGCTGACGGTGTGGACTAGCCAGAGACATCCTTTAACACCACGCGTGGCCTCACGACAGACTCTTGGCGCGGATTAGAAAATCCCGACGGCATAGGAGGGACAGAGACAACATGGGCAGTGGTGAGTCCTGGTGCAGCGCAACAAGCGGGAGTGCCAGGGCGGGGCCAAATCCACCATCTAGGATGTCTGGTAGTGGTAGGCAGGTCGTTGCGGGACGACATCAATTTCTACCTGACCAAAACGACTACAGAAGGTCGCGGCCAACAATGGTGAAGCAGAGGGATGACTTGGGTGGTGGTGGTGGGTGAGAATGGGGGGGGGTGACAGAGCACATGGTTGGGATGTGGCCTCACCCAGTTGATGCCATGGCGATGTGGGGATAGTTTGCGGGTCGATGAGGATGATTTGGTTAGGCCCACCTTATGAGCATCAACAATGCATGGTTTGGCGACAAAGACTTGAGGAGGAATCTTAAAACATAATTTCTAGGCCTTAAATGATTTTAAATGAAAAAATAGTCAACTACAAAGTTGTTCAAGTACTATAATTTTTGTTTAGGTCATTTCTTCACCGAGATCATTTACAAATTTGACTTCAAATTATTTATATTGGCCCTAGGTTAAGAAAACCTCCAGTACAAATCATGTATTGACATTGTCGGTTCTCTTAAGCCTGCTACCTCCGGTATAAATAGATTTACAATCATGGTAGGTTTAAGAGAACCGCCAAAGGTAAATCTTTGATTATTAGTGTCTCCTTTCATGAAGATAGAACCTTTGATTATTAGTGATGTGTACTTTTGTTCTTTTTGGATTGGACTTTTTTTTCTCTTGCGTAAATAGGAATACCCAATTACAAAATCCTATCATGGTCACCGTCTTACAGTGAGAAACTATATGGATCACCCATTGTTAGAGAGAATATTGATAGGATGGGCATGCAATATATAATACAAGTCACCAAATGAAAGGTTAAAATATTTCTCACCCACTAAAACAACGGTTTTCATATTTCTCCCCTATCCCGATAGCGATATATTCTGAACGCTATGGCAAAGTTGAAAAACGCAAATTTCTCATATGAAGTCATATAAAGATAGATTTATATAAAATTTGCAAGCCTCTATGTGTTATTCAGCTTTCTAGGGTTTCTTTTTTATTTGAACACATTTGTAGATCTCAACATTATTGTAGCACACACTTTGGTATCCAAATGATTTCAAACAAAAAATGATGGATTATTTAAAGTTGTAGAGATATCTTGAGACGCAATTTTCATCTATGATCTATCATTTGTAGATCAGAACATTGTAGTAGTGATTCGGTATCCGAATGGCTTCAGAAGAAAGAATTAAAAAATAGTATAACTTGTAAAGCTAGAGGTTTTATAGGAATTTTATTTTCGTCGTCCAAGTTCATACGAAGGTTACCGTATTTTAAAACTACTGTATGCACGATCGTCGTTGAATTCAATCGGAGAGAAATACAAAATTTGTCTTTTAAAAAGGAGTCGTACGAGTCACGAAATCTCCTCTGATAATGGGAGAGAAATAAGTACAAAATTTGTCTTTTGTTGTTGGGTAAATACCAAAGTTTAGGTTCTGCATGTCCACGGCCCGCGGGCACAAACTTTTCTTGCCGTAAGGTTCTTCTGGCTTTATTAAAGCCTCTACGCGTACTATACACAACGACGACGTACAAGCTGCTCTCTCTCTCTCTCTCTCTGAGATTGACGATAAGCTACTCGTTCGGTTGACACCAAGTACCCGTCCCGGAAAAAGTGTCATTCTAGCGTTTGGAGTTTGTCCGGGAAAGAATGTCGTTCTAGGTCCCGCAGGCTACCTGGCACCTCCCTCTCACTTTACAGCGCGTTGGGAGTCTGGCACCCTCATCTTTCTCCTCCGCCGTTGGAAGTCTGGCACTCTCCCTCGTCTTTCTCCTCCGCCAGCCCCGTTCCCATCTCCACCACCGGCGCCCCTCCAGGCTCCAACTCTTCTTCTCCCGAGCCGGAGATGCCGCCGTGCTCGGAGAGGCCGTCGCGCCGGTGCGGAGGGGCGCTCCCCCGAGCGTCCAGATGCGGGGGACGGGCGCGGCTCGGGCGCCGACGAAGAGGCCGGCCGGATGGACGCGTACCGCGCACCGACGAGGAGGCCGGCGGGACGGGCACTGCCCACGTGCCGACGAGGTGGCTGGCGAGATGAGCGCGGCCCGCGCGCCGACGAGGAGGCCGGCGCTCTTTCTCGTCTTCTCCGCTGGCGTGGATCTTCCTCCTCCACCTCTACCGACGCCTTCCTCCTCCTCCGACGCTCCCGGTCTCCTCCGTGCCTTTCGTGCGCGGCAGCGCGGGTCAACATGCGGCCGTGGCTTGTTCGCGGCTGGGATCTGGATCTAGAATGGGCAGGAGCGCCAGATTGCCATGCAGGACCGAGTAGTAATAATTAGAAGATATAGGGGCACCAGCGTCTTTTTTCCGTGTCCTTGATACATGTGCCTAGCTAGCCCTCAAATGACAATCTTTTCGGAACGGAGGGAGTACGTGGATGCGCAGCTCGTACACTGAAATTGTCATGCATCCATACGTCGGGATTTCCCATCGATATGGTCTCCGTTCCACTTATTTCAACTCTGTTCTATAATTTTCAGCTAAATAGGTGTAGCTCCATAAATTTTATTATAGAAGAAAATGTGTGGTTGAGAGAGCTCTAGCTTTTTTTTTTTTGAGTTGCTCTATAATGAATTTGTAAAGCAGAGTTAGTGGAGCTGTCCTAGACCCATGTATATTCAGATTCACGTTATATACGTACAACACACGCACGTCACTTTTAATATACCCTAAGGTGCTTGGGGCCTCATAATCAGAGATCAAGACGGAAGAATGGTTCTAGCTGGGGCTGGCAACGTCAGTCCCCAGTGCATAATGCACTGATGGCTGAGACAATGGCGTGTGTGAAGTTGGTGGAGGCGGCGGAAGTGTAGGGTATTTCACGGATCCAGATAGAGACGGATTCCAGCCAACTGCAGTACTGAGCGAGACTCGGAGCCAAGCGGGATGCTTTTCATGTACATCCACAATTTCCTGCGTGACCGGTTTAGTAGTCACAAAATTTCTAACGTTCCACGATCTTGTAACTCGTCTGCGCACACAAGATTATTGCGAAGCTAGGCTTAATTTAGGATACGGGTTAATCAATGCCATGGCACACAAGATTATTGCGAAGCTAGGCTTAATTTAGGATACGGGTTAATCAATGCCATGGCCTATGATCCTCTCGATATTGTAAAGAACGTGGTTGCTCGCGAATGCGCTGAGCTATCGATGCGTAATACAAGGCCCTAGAGCCAAGCTTGAGATAAAATAAAAAAGAGAGGCGCAGAAGCAGTAGCTCTGATCCACTTGTCATGCATATGCTTCTGTGCTTTATCTTACTAAACCAAATAAAGGTTAATAAAAGATGGATACTAGCTATACAGCCGGGTAGGCTTTATTACAGCATCTATCGTCCGTGTACTACTATATATATACAGTGACGACAAAGATACTCGCTCGGTTTGCTCCATCCAAGAGACCAAGACAGAGCTCGCCAAGCATGCGCGCATGACAACACCAAAGCGCGTACGTGTACGTGTCACATACACTGAGACTGCCATGCATGCGTCATTCATACATTATTTTAGAACAGTGTTGAACCGTACCATCGATTTCCGATATAGACACATACACGTACGTCACGCCGTGCATGTAAAATGAAAGAGATAGCTAGCAATGTATCCAGGCCATTCAAATCCTGATGAGACCGCCATGGGTGAAATTAAACCGATCGATGCTCCATCGCCCCATTGCCAACCCTGACCACACCTGACCAGCTGCTTCATCATCCGATCCATTATCACGTACTCAAGCGCAGCTAGCTGTACACAAGAGATCATGCAACCAAGTAAAACTATGGGCGGAAGGGGCTTCTTGCCGGCAGCGGCGGCGGTGGGGGCAAGCTGAAGCCGTCGTGGCCGGAGATCGATGGCCGGGAAGAAATTGGTGGAGGCGATGCCCATTTTGTGCTCACTCTACCTTGCACTGTAGCTACTCATTTCTGTTTCTTTTTTTAAGTTTCCCACCGTTTAGAAATGACAAACGTATTTTGACGAGGATCGAAATCATCAAACAAAATAGATTTTGACTCTTAACTCCCTTACAATATATATATATATATATATATATATATATATATATATATATATATATATATATATATATATATATATATATATATCATCAATTTCATCTTAGCTAGAGAGATACTATGAACACAAATATATTGATGCAAGCACTAAACTTGCATATAATTTGACCAATTGTTGGTCAAACTTTGCAAATCTTAATATTTCCCTGATCAAAATATGCTTATCATTTTTTAATAGAGGGCATAGACCATAAGTTGAATATTTATCCCGAACAGAACTACTCCCTAGGTAAAAGAACTCACTTGTCTTGTACAAAAGTCTATTGAGCAAGAATTGGAGCGTCGGGTGTGCGGTGGTGGCTCAGAGTGAGCTTGTAGGCCCGTGGCGGAGAGCGTTCATGTGTGGTGGCGATTGGAGTGACTAGAAGCCAGTGGTAGATGGGGGAAAAAGAGGCGGACAGAGTTGGGTGGAGAAAAAGAGAAGGTTGTGGGACCCACAATGTAGTGATAAGAGTTGTATTAGTGGATGATTTTTGTCTCCGTAGATTCTCTTATATGGTGTGTGTAACGAAAATGGACCCAGATCCATTTACTTTGGATTTTGGTGTTTAATGACCAACACAACCAAATTTGACTAATGAATTTATAAATAATTGTTTTATAGTTCAATAGGGTGCAAGACGTGACTTGGACGAAGGTAACATGATGATCCGACAATTAACACCATAAGCAAGACCCTAGAAGCACATGAGAAGACCCAAGATATCAAGCAAAGTCCAAGCACGAAGATGGGAACCAGGCCGGACGCAAGATTGCGAAGAAACGAGCTCGGCAGAGGAGACCGGACGAGTCCGATCAGTTGCTCGGCAACAGCAGGCGTCAGCAGCAGCGACCGGATGCTGAGCGAGGCAGTGACCGAACGCACATACTTCACTGTTCATCGCCGTGGCAACAACTCAGTGAGAACCGGACGCAACAGCTGTGGACGACCTGACGCGCCAGGCAGTGGCGTCCGATCATGTCTAGAAAGGTTCTAGAGCGGCGCCAGCGGGACTGGACGCGTCCGATCGAGTGAGACCAGACTCGGCCCAGAGTCCGATCAACGCGCGGGCCCTAACGGTCGGTAGGATTGGACGCGTCCAATTAAGACGTGATCAGCGTCCGGTCACTAGCAGAAAGTTGAGTCTCGAGTCCAACGGCTACTTCTCACTTGTGGGGCTATAAATAGACACCCCAACCATCCATCTGCATGGTGGAGAGCTGGGGAAACATACAAGGGTGTTGATACACCATTGTAGTGATCTCCACTTGCATAGTGCTTAGTGATTCATTAGATGATTAGCGTAGGTGCTTTACGAAGTGCTTAGGTTGATTAGACCACCGCTTATGCGCTTGCTTTAGGTTTAGGTCTAGTGTTATTGAGGTTTGCACACCTCTTATTACTTGGTGCTTGCGCGCACCATTGTTGTACATCGGGGGGGGGGCTTGTAGTCTTACGAGATCACACCAACTGTCTTTGTGGTGTGGCCGCCACCGTGTACCGAAGGGAACAAGGCCCGTGGTGGTTCGGCCGAAAGCTTAATAGTGAAGACGGAGGGGAGCGTTCCAGGAGAGGCTTGCTGGAAGGCACACCGGAGACCCACTTGCGTGTGGAAAAGAACCAGGGCTTTTCACAGAGTTACCTGACCGGGAGCTTGGCCCTTGCGAGAGATTCCTTGTGAGGGGCTCCAACGAGGACTAGGGGGAAGCTTGAGTGCTTCTCGATACCTCGGTAAAAATACCGAAGTCGTCGACGAGAGTTTGCATCTCTACCTCATGTTTACCTTTCGCATTCACATTGCTACCTTGGTTAATTGCTTTACTTTCCTAGCTTAGTTGATAGACTAGTTGATAGGATTGGAACCTCAGTTGCATAACTCTTTTGTGGTAGAGATAGCAACACACCTAGCAAAACCGTAGTTGCACATCTAGATAGATTACTTTCTTGCATAGGTTTTGACTAGGTGGAATTAGGGGCCATAGTTTAGAGTAGTTTTTTAAGTTGCCTAATTCACCCCCCTTTTAGGCGTCATGGTCCCTTACAAGTGGTATCAGGACAGGTTGGCTCAATTTAGACCTTTGGCTTCACCGTCATTGAGCCGACGCTATTTGGAGTGGTTGGGATGGATGCTTCTAGGTCTCCGCATTTTGATGGCCTAACTTCCCCTACTATAAAGTTAGAATGGCTTATCACCTTGAGGCGGTAAATTTGGGTGTTTGGAGAGTCACTCGTGACGGGACGAAACCCATTAAGAATCCCGATAAACCCACAAAGAGTGAAGAAAAAGAAATTTATTTCAATGCTAAAGCTAAAAATTGCTTGTTTAAATCTTTTAGTATGGATGTATTTAACCAAGTGTTCACTTTAAATACGGCACATGAATTTTGGTTAAAATTACAAGAGCTCCATGACGGCACAAGTAATGTCCGTGAGCAAAAACATTGCCTAGCTCAACAAAGTTATGATTCTTTTGAAACGAATGATGATGAGCTTGTTCGTGATATGTATTTACGTTTGAATCTAATTATCAATGAGCTCAACTCTATAGGATTAACAAAGCTAGGTGATGCGGACATCGTGAGGAAGATCATGTCTGTGCTACTACAAAAGAAATAGTCAAGATGATTTAAAATGAAAAAGTTGTCAATTATAAAGTTTCATAACTTTTTGAGATGTACAACTTTTGTTTTTGTAGTTTCTCCATCCGAGGTCATTTGAAAAATTTGAAATTCAAATTAAAGAAATTCAAACGTAATTTTCCTCGACAAAATGAATTAAAATTGTTGACATCGAATTTTGGCTGATTTATCAGAGTAAGGGGCAGTCGGCTGCTGGTATATATCTACTGGAATCACATGCAACGATGAGAATCGAGTATGCATATAGACAGTGACTTTGTCAAGATTTCAATACTCGTGCAAGGCATGCATGGAGTCCAAGAGTTCTAATGCAAAGATTGGCTTCATTGAGTTCACTATCGGAAATAGGTGATTTGCTTTGAGTGTCAAAATATTTGCCGAGTGCATTCCATCGGGCACTCGGCCGGCCATCTATCATGCTAGCAAAGCATAGACGACATGTACACGTCACCATGCACGTGTACTATGCACACGAAAGACAGGAAAATGCGTAAGATCGAGCAAGACAAGGTCGATCGATGATGGCTCATCATTATCAATCTCGATGAGGCCAGCCGCCGCCGTGGGTGAAACCGATGCCAGCCCCATCATATTTCGCCATTGCTATGCTCTAGCTAACCCTATAAATAATGCCCAGATCTCGACTTGACTTTGTAGCAGCTGCTTCACTTCGCTTCATCCACTGCATGCACGCCGGCGGACCGAAAAAGAATATGGGCAGGTTGAGCTTGACGGCGGCAGCGGTGGCCAGCGCCGACGACGGTGGCGTCGGCAAGCTGAAGTCGTCATGGCCGGAGATGGTTGGGAAAGAAATGGTGGAGGCGGTAGCCATCATGATATATGTCGCAGAGGCAGGACGTCATCTTCAAGCTCCTCCACACCAGCGACCCCCAGCCGCCGGACTTCGACGACCACCGCGTCTGCCTCTTCCTCGACGAAAACCTGATCATCTTCAGGACGCCCGTCGTCGGCTAGCTAGCTAGGCGGCCGAGACCGGATACGACGTATGTGCACGTCGTCGTCGTTCCTTCACGGGCAGCAGGTAGGATGCATCATGCATGCATGCATGACCGTACCGGCCGTACGTACGTGAGTTTGTGACCGTACGTGTAATAATATATACAATAAGCACCGTGTGATGTTGTAGTGCATGTGTGTGCGTAGCGTGTGGGAAATAATTATGCTCTATCTACCAGGCCGACCGGTGTGATTCAGTGGCCGTATACACTGATTTCCTTGCCATTTTGTGTGCTGTATTGCTCTAGCTTGCCACTGTATATGTAGCTACTTACTGTAACTTTTAGTTTCTGTTAGCTCACTTGCACTGTTTCCATGGGGAACTTAGGATGGAAGCTTCCATGGGGAACTTAGGATGGAAGTTGGATTTGTAGCAACGCTTCCTTTTTTTTAGGAACTTATCAATCGTCCCTAGAAATTCATTTTTTTTGCCTAGATTTGAGAATTCTAGGAAATGGATTTGTAGGGTCGGCTCAAATCCTCGGCTGCCCCTACTAATCGATTTATAGGAGTGACTTGGGAATTGCCCTTACAAATCGCTGATTTGTAGAGGCCCTTAGGTAGGGGTGGCTGGACAAACCGCTCCTACAAATCTTTTTGAGCCGCCTCTACAAACGTTTTGTGCAGTAGTATCTGTAAACCCGTAAATAGACCTAATTTTGCGTGTTATTCACATAACATAAAAGAATTAAGCCTGCTTGTGGGTTTGCAAATCAAACAAGTTAACCTCACTTATTACATCCATATGGAACTGCCATTCAGTCAATGTAACATACACGTTCACTCTGTTAACCGTTCATGACATCTTTTAAACTCCTGCATCAAACTAGACACGCTCATTGAATTGAATTAATGTGTGATTTTCATTGGAATCTATATGTGTATACCATGAAACTATACTTTTTGATATACATTTGCTCGCTCCCACCATGTATTTTGAAACGTTGTCTTAGTATAGGAAATGATATATCGGCTGCCAAAATCTAAATAGTTCGGCGAGAAGCGAGTACTCCCTATATCCTAATTAAAATACAATGCATTTTGACTTCTTAAATTTATACTGAATGCATTGTATTACATGATGAAGGAAGTACATCACTAATTCATAGATAGGGTCATGAGCAAGTCCAAGGCAGCAGAGCACTCGCTCTCCTGGGCCGTAAGTGGCATGGGCTGAGGCCTCTCACAGTATGGGCCCATTGGCTCCTCCTAATGATCTTGTCGTCTCTGCCCCTCAGTCACACAATCGCTTTACTCTCTAGCTCACATCTCCGTGTCAGAGTTAGTGTAACGTCATCGACGACGAAGGCAAAATAGAAATATAAGATAAAAAATGCAACACACGACAAATGCAGTCTGTACGTCGTTGTCTTGTTGGGCTGTTATTTGTAAAGATTGTGATCCTAGATAGAATCGTCTTTTAGGCCTTGTTTAGATTGCCTCAAAGTTTTAAGTTTTTCACTCTCTCTTCATCATATCAATTTTTGAGCGTATGCATGGAGCATTAAATGTAGGTAAAAAAAAGTAACTAATTGCACAGTTTGGTTTGTAAATCACGAGACAAATCTTTTGAGCCTAGTTAGTCTATGATCGAACAATGTTTGTCAAATACAAACGCGAAGCGTACATGATTGTCCGATTGCAAAAAATTACAATCTAAACAAGGCCTTAATTTGCTAATAATATCAGAACGGGGTCACATACACGTAGGTAGGATGATATAGTCAGAAACACTTTGATTGACATAGGGTCGGAAGAATATATATATGTAAAACCTAGGATACATGATGTGATATTTATTATTTCAGTTTGTTAATACTCTCTCCTTGTCCTAATAAAAATAAAAACCACACCCCCTGAGAAGTTAAATGATTCTAATTAAATTTAACCAAATATTTACAAACAATATTAATATTATGAAACATGATAAATATCACTAGATTAATAACTGAATATAGTTTCACAATAAATGACCTATTTAAAGATATAAATGTCAATATTTTTTTTCTACAAATCTAATTAAACATAGAATCGATTGGCTCGTCAGGGAGTAATACATGCATTTTTTTTTGAGAGAGAGAGTATTCTATGTTCATCGGAACACACGACACAGGGACATTCGGTTGTGGTGACCGGCGGTGAGCTCTAACATATACTCCATCCGTTTCAAATTATAATTCATTTGACTTTTTGCTCGTCTTATTCAAAAAATTTACGCAAACATAGTCAAATTTAAGTCATTCTTAAAGAACTTTTATTAATAAAGCAAGCCACAATAAAAGTCAAACGAACTATAATTTGGAACGGATTTAGGACCTCTTTGGCACGGCTTATACCGGCTTCGGCTTCATTTATTTTGCACAAATCGAGGCACTGTAGCGTGAAGCCGTTTTGTAAGCCGAGGTTAAAATGAACTAGAAGCCGCGAAAACTAGTTTTTCTGGTTTCACCGGCTTTGCCTTCACCGGTGAAGCTGTTTTGGATGAGCCGTGCCAAAGGGGCTTTAGCATATAGTAAACAAAAAGTTCCTGATGAAACGAGGCAGGTACTATTATTAGTACCTAGCTATGACCGGGCACTAAATTAAGCAGCTCCTAATTTTTTAGCATAACCTTTGTTATACCGTCACGAATGACGGGGCGCGCTCTCGATCGTGTATATATATACACACACGTGTCGTCGTACAGGTATCTGAGTATCTACTACTCTCACGGAGCTAAGCTTAGATCTAGCTGTGGTGGGCCGGACAAGATGAGCGTGCCGATCCCTGGGAAGTCGTCGTGGCCGGAGCTGCTGGGCGTGCTGGCGACGCCGGCGGCGACGGCGATCGCCCACGACAGGCCGGACGTGTCCGTCGAGGTGCTCCCGCCGGGGTCGCCGGTCATCCCGGACTTCAACCCCGCGCGCGTCCGCGTCTTCATCGACAACAACAGCATTGTCAACCAGGTCCCCGTCATCGGCTAGCTAGCTAGCGCCGCCGCCGGCCAGCCGCGCTGCCGGTTTTGTTTGGAGTCGTGATGTGTGTGTCGTCCTCGTCGTCTGCTGCTCGTCAGTCATCACACGGACGCAGTCGACTTGTGTGTGTACGTGGTGTGTAATGGAATAAATATCCCGGTGCGGTTGCCTGTTGCGTGTCCTCGCTTTCGGCTGGGACATGCATGTGTACGTGTGATTTGCCGGCAAGTCATCAACTACTGTGCTACTCCTTCCTACGTGTGGGAATTGAAGAGTGAACTACCGGTTTTTTTGTTACCATTACATATTAAATCTCCAGCTATATACACTACTAAAAAAAGGATAATCACTTCTGGGACTTTCGCCACCAGCTATGTGAGAACTGGTGGGATAGATTTAACTGCCTGTTCATAGGCTGACGGGACGCAGAAGGGTGATTTACAGATAGTGGATAAACGTTTGCAGTGCCGGTTCGACGTATGACCCGGCGGTGAAAATAGTACCGGTCTTCGCCGCCATATCATATGCGGAACTGGCTGTGAAAACATTTAGCATCGTCGGTTAGTCTCCTATTGCGCAACACACTTATAAACCGACGCTGATAAGGAATTTCATCATAGTTTGAAGATGGAAGGACGTAGTAGTGCCCGTTAGAGCAGTGGTAAAAATGGCCGGTTATACGACATTTGTTTTGCCTAGAATCATAGGCTTAGTGATGGGAATCCCCAATCTTCTGTTTGGTGGAGGTAACTCAAAATTTGGTGGAAACTTCATACTCATGATTTGGCTTCCTATCACGAAGACTTGAACCTCGCAATCGCATCGCTGCATCCCTTCTAGCTATCAACCATGCACTGCCTGGTTGACCTCATGATGAAGGCTAATCACTGCCTATGAATCACAAGAAAAAACAAGCGAGACACAACTCAACTCGCAGAAAATAATTAAGCTCACAAGTCCAAGTTTCACAGACCCATATATACGGTGAAACTGTTTGATGAAAGATTAATCTAAGCAAAGTATATAGTATTAGGGATCGATAAGGACCAAGATGTGTCCATAATGGACTCTGACGCAATATATAATTGACCCAACAACCAAAATGTGAGCTTAAGCAACTTCCTTAGCCTTTATAATATCTATCATCTCATCTATACTCTCATCAGAATCCCCTAGAACTATTTTACAATTTGCTGATACTCTAGCAAGGTATCCATTACTAACATCCTGTAAAATAGAAAAAGTTTTTTCGGATATACCTTAGAAATCCATCTGTGCCCTCCTCTTCGCGGAGCTTAGGTGAACAAGAGTTGTTCCCACCACCCTCTTGTTGACTCTCCCTTCCAGCTATGGCTGAACTCTTTCAAGCTTCTTGATGATCGTTTCCTCCATTAGCAAGTCATCACGCCTCTCCACTGCAGTCCTCTCAGCCACACGAATGATCTCAACAATTTCTTCAACATTTTGAGAACTTGGCAACACTGGTCCTTCTAAATCCATCATCAGTTCCATTTGCCCTGAAACTGCCATCTGATCTCACTACTACACATACCATTTGTAGGGGCGGCTCCTGATGATTTGTAGAGACGGTTTTGCCAACCGCCCCTACCAAAGAGTGGCTACAAATGGCCGATTTGTAGGGCGGTTGGCCATCCAGCCCTACAAATTGGATTTGTAGGGGTGGCTCACTATTTGTACGGGTGGCTGGATATTGAGCCGCCCCTATAAATCTGTTTCAAAAAATCACTAACCTGGGTAAAAAAATAGCAAAAAACTTTTTTTAATTCGGAAGGCCCCCACCGTCAGCCACATCGTCGCACGCTTCGCAAGCCGCAAGTCACGTATTTTTTCGCATGAAATTCGCGAGCTCCGCCGCGGCCACTGGGGTTCGAGGGTCACGTGTTCCCTCTAACCACTCCACCCATCACTCACTAGTGTGTATTTCTTTCCCCACATATTAAGCTAAACCGAGTTTGAATTGATTGTTTGAGGTCCTAAATGAATTCAAATAAAAAAGTTGCCAACTACAAAGTTTCATAACTTTTCGAGATCTACAACTTTTATTTTGTTAGTTTCTCCATCCGAGGTCATTTACAAAATTTAAATTTCAAATTTGAGAAATTCAATCGTAGTTTTCCTTGATAAGATTATTTCTAATCAAAAGTTGTCAACTACAAAGTTTCATAACTTTTCGAGATCTACAACTTTAGTTTTTGCTGTTTGTCCATCCGAGGCTTTGTTTAAAAAATTCAAATTCCAAATTTTTGGAAATTAAAACATAGTTTTTCTTGACGAGATGATCTCAAATGAAAAAGTTGTCAACTATAAAGTTTCATAACTTTTCGAGATGTACCACTTTCATTTTGGTAGTTTCTCCATCCGAGGTCATTGGAAAAATTTAAAATTCAAATTTATGAAATTCAAACGTAATTTTCCTCGACAAAATGAATTAAAATTGTTGACACCGGATTTTGGCCGATTTATCAGAGTAAGGGGCAGTCGGCTGCTGGTATATATCTACTGGAATCACATGCAACGATGAGAATCGAGTATGCATATAGACAGTGACTTTGTCAAGATTTCAATACTCGTGCAAGGCATGCATGGAGTCCAAGAGTTCGAATGCAAAGATTGGCTTCATTGGGTTGGTCAATCAGGAAAAGGGGTCGTGCAATATATTCGTGCTTTTGTGTTGCAGCTAGCTACGTGCTGGAGTCCGTGCATGCAAGGAAAGGAATCTGATTGGCTCCTGGCTCCTGGCTGCCAGCGTGGTGAAGATGCAAGCCAACCGCGCGAGAGAAGCTCAACAAGAGGAAGCATATGTGTACGTACGCGTTACTAGGACTACAAATTGTTTGGCCGATGCATAGCCAAATAAAATAGATTTGTAGAAGAAAGGGAAGGCCTGCGTGTGTAAGCAAAGTTGATCAAAATGAGGAAGGCTCCGAGAGGGGTATGGTCACGTTGGTTTTGGCTGAGTTCGTGATTAGCTGGCCAGATGAAAAAGGAAGCAAGAAGGAGATATGAAAGAAAATATATTTTAATATTATTTGGCCAGGCTACATAAGGTATATCATCTACGTGCAAGGGAGGAAAGGAAAGCTAGAAGATTAGAGATATACATGCATACGTGAACACCAGACATGCATGTACGGCTTATACATACATACGCTTTCAAGAGCAAAAACTACTTGCTCCTTGGACGAGAAATGGAGTCGACATGGAGCTCAATGCCTGCACGGAGCTCGTTGCCGTGGAGTGGCGAGGGGGAAGCCAGCGGGCGGGCAGCTGCGTGGTCCCGGCGTGTGGCTGCTCGACTCTAGAGACAGGGTGTGTGGTGCCCCGCGGCGAGCATTGCCCACGGCGAGCGCATGCTCTGTTTGCGGGGACCGCGGCGGGGCGCCCCTGTGGTGGAGGTGGCAGCGCCGCCTGCTTGTGGCGAGCGCATGCGCTGTCTGCAGGACTATGGTGAGGCGCCCTTGCGGTGGAGGTGGCAGTGCTGCCCGTGACGAGCTCTTGCGCTACCTACGGCGAGCGACCCTGCGCTAGAGAAGGTGATCAGTGGGCGGGCGTCGCAGTGGAGTCGAACGCTGATGTTTGATAGTGTGGTGGATAAGGAGTGGGTCAACGGGTGCGTCTAGGCGAACGGGGAGGCTGGGTGCCCTATTCTAATCATTATTGTAAATTTATATCACTTTAGCTCTCGAGGCTCCAGTTTAAATTATCGTCTAAAGTTTAGCCAACCTCACAAAAAATTTAGATCGTATATGTGAGTTAAAGTGGTCTTAAGTTTTAGTCCTCAACATTACTCAACTAAACTTTAGATCATACTCTCTCCGTCCCAAAAAGAGTGATGTTCTGAGATTTTTGGACAGACTAGTGGAGAAGAGAAATGTCTCTAATACCCTTAGTTTGTTACACATGATTTCCTTAAAAGAAGGGATATCATGTGGTGTACTTCCTAATTAAGACGTGTTGCATGCAAGCATGCAGAGATCTGCGGGAGGCAACAAACAGTAGCACATGTCAATTGGTAATTTGGCGCCGGATCTGTTGGGTATGCATGAGTCGACAGATTCTTTTGTGGGCCAACACCATGTCTAAAATTCATAACATCATTTTTTGGACAAATTTCAAATCATATAACATTATTTTTTCTGGGAGGGAGGGAGTAGGATAAAAAATCCTAAGTAATTTGCAGATAGAGATAGGGCTGTGAGCAAGTCTTAGGCAGCAGAGCACTCGCTCTCCTGGGCCGGAAGAGGCTTGGGTGGAGGCCGCTCGCAGCAGTATGGGCCCATCGGCTCCTCCTATATTAATGATAAATGCGCGTAGCCGGCCTAATATCCTCTCTATCTTTCTCCAACAGTCACACATGACACAGTCACCTTACTTACTCTCTTGCATCCTAGTTTCACTGTCAGTGTAACATCATGGACGACGAGGGTAAAAATAGAAATAAAAGTAAATTTTGATCCTATATAGAATGATATACCTACCACACTCCGACATTTGCACTCTGTACATCGTCGTTCTCTTCTTTGGCTGCATAGTTGTATTATTTGTAAATATTTTGATCCTATATAGAATCGTCTGTATCGGATATGATTTTTCCACAAATGCATGCATACGAGGCATACGCATTCGTACTAAAACTTAGGATACATGATTGTGATCTAAAACCACTAATATGCATGCATGCATAGAGCAAACAAAAGGTTCCTGATGAAGGAAGAACTGATTTCACGAGGTTTGGCATTAATCCATCAAGCATCTTACAGAGAAGAGATGACCTCAGCTATCTTGAAGAGCCCTTCTCAAACATTGAAATTGACAGAGTAATTAAGGAACTGCCAAACGATAAATCATCTGGCCCAGATGGCTTTAGCAATGAGTTCTTAAAAAAATGCTGGCCAACTATAAAGGAGGATTTCTACAGATTATGCAGAGAGTTCCACAGCAACAATGTCTACCTCAGAAACATTAATTCTTCATACATTACACTCATCCCTAAAGTGGAAGGGCCTAGAACAGTTAATGATTATAGGCCAATTTCCTTGTTAAATTCATCAGTAAAATTGATAACCAAGTTGTTGGCAAACAGGCCAATGATTACAAAGCTGGTGCACAGAAACCAATATGGGTTCATCAGTGGAAGGACTATTCAAGATTGCCTTGCATGGTCACTGGAATACTTGCACATGTGCCACCATTCAAAGAAGGAAATTGTTGTTATCAAACTGGATTTTGAAAAGGCATTTGATAAAATGGAACATGAGGCTATGCTGACAATCATGAAAGAAAAAGGCTTTGGGAATAAATGGTTGGAATGGATGCAGTCAATATTTTCTTCAGCCATTTCAACTGTTCTTCTAAATGGAACCCCAGGGAAAAGGTTCAACTGTTTGAGAGGTGTGAGGCAAGGTGATCCTTTATCACCCTTGCTGTTTGTACTAGCTGCTGACTTCCGACAATATCTGGTCAATAAGGGTAAAGAGTTGGGAATGTTAAGGTTACCTATACCTATAGAGTCAAATCAAGACTTCCCAGTGATATAGTATGCTGATGATACACTGCTTGTGCTAGAAGGGGATACAAGGTAGTTATTCTTCCTCAAATCAGTGCTCAACACCTTCTCTGAAGCCACAGGATTAAGAGTAAACCTCAGAAAATCAATGATGCTGCCAATAAACATCAATGAAGAAAGATTTGATCTGCTAGCCAAGACCTTTGGCTGCTCTAAGGGTCATTCCCATTCACTTATCTTGGCCTTCCCATGGGGTTGACCAAACCAAGAATTCAAGAATACCTACCCTTAATAAGTAAGTGTGAAAAAGACTAGGAAGTGTATCAAGCTTTCTCTCCCAGGCTGGAAGATTGGAATTGACAAATGCAGTATTCACATCCCTCCCAACCTTCTTCATGTGTACACTTGCTTTACCCAAAACTGTGATTAAAAGAATTGACAGCTTCAGAAAACACTGCCAGTAAACCACGAAAAGCAGCATGGAAGATGGTTTGTAAAACCAAGGAAGAAGAAGGTCTAGGAGTCATTGACATTGAGAAACAAAATGAAGCCCTGCTGTTAAAGAACCTAAACAAGTTTTTCAACAAGAAGGATATTCCTTGGGTACAGCTGATTTGGGAGAAATATTATAGGAATGGGAAACTACTAGGTCACACAAAGAAAGGATCTTTTTGGTGGAGGGATATCTTGAAATATCTCCCTCATTTCAAAGAAATGACAAGGGTCCAATTACAATGTGGCAGCAGTATTCTTTTCTGGCAGGATAACTGGAATGGGCAAGAGCTAAAATCATTGGCTCTAGAACTATATTCCTTTGCAAAAAACAAGCTCATTACAGTACAGAAGGTCAGGGAGCAGGGAGATTTCATCCAACTACTTCATCTACCAATCTCAGAAGAAGCTTTTGAGCAAATGCAGCAACTGCTACAAATCTTGGGAAGTCTGACAATAACAGAAGACAAGGATATCTGGAGGTATATATGGGGAGAAAATTTCAGCTCTTCAAGAGCATACAGGGCTCTAATGGGGCATCACTAAGTTAATAATGTATTTCGATGGTTGTGGGAATGTCTTTGCCAACCTAAGCATAAGGTATTCTTTTGGCTTTTAATCAAGGACAGATTGAGTACAAGGAATATTCTAAAAAGAAAGAACATGCACCTAGAGTCCTACAATTGTGTTTTGTGCCTTCAAAACACTGAAGAAACCTGTCAACATCTCTTGCTTCAGTGCCCATTCGCAAAGCAATTAATGCTGGAGACTGATAAACATTGACATTCCTCAGAATGAGAACTTTCCAGAGATCACTGAAACTGCATTCTCAGTTTTTTATGGCAGCTGTGATCCTAATCTGTTGGGCCATTTGGACGGCAAGAAACGACCTAATCTTCAGAGGGATCCAGCCGTCAGTAAACAATGCCAGAAGCCTTTTTCACAAAGAAATCCTCTTGCTCTTGCATAGAGTGAAGTTAAGTCTGAACTTTCAGTTGGAACAATGGATTCAAAACCTGCTGTAATAGTTAGAGCTAAGCTCATTTTCTTTGTTTCCTAATTTCTTAGCTTAGGTTCAGGCTTAACCTCGTTGTAATTCCTATTTGAGAACTCTTCTCTTTTTATTTCAAATAAATCCCTGCAGGGGCTTCGGCACCTCCAGTTTCATAAAAAAAAAAAACGAGGCATACGCATTCGCCTAGCTATGACCGGGCGCTAAATTTATATTAGCAGCTCTAACTATTTTTAGCAGAACCTTCATATTATCGTCAGTGAAGGCGTGGAGCTCTCGTGCTAGTACTATATAAATACACACACGTGTCTTCGTAAAGGTACGGTATCTGAGTATCTACAAAATATCTCATCGCACACTGAGCTAAGCTATCGCGTGCTAGTGGGCCGGGCAAGATGAGCGTGCCGATCCCCGGGAGGTCGTCGTGGCCGGAGCTGGTGGGCGTGCTGGCGACGCTGGCGGCGACGGCGATCGCCCACGACAGGCCGGACGTGTCCGTCGAGGTGCTCCCGCCGGGGTCGCCGATCATCCCGCCGGAGGACCCGAACTACAACCCCACGCGCGTCCGCGTCTTCATAGACAGCAACGGCATTGTCAACCAGGTCCCCCGTCATCGGCTAGCTGTAGCTAGCGCCGCCGCCGGCCAGCCGCTGCTGGTTTTGTTTGGAGTCGAGATGTGTGTGTGTCGTCGTCGTCTGCCGCTCGTCAGTCATCACACGGTGGCGCGGTCGACCTGTGTGTGTGGTGTGTAATGGAATAAATATCCCGCTGCTGTTTGCCTGTTGTATGTCCTCGCTTTCGTCTAGGACATGCATGTGTACATGTGATTGCAGGCAAGTCATCAACTACTGTGCTACTCCTTCCTACATGTGGGAATTTGAACTTTTGAAGAACAAACTACCGGTGTTACCATTAGGTAACAAATCTCCACCTATATATACCTACTACAGAAAGGATGATGATCATCGCAGTGACTTTCACCGTCAGTTATGTGAGAACCGATGGCGATACATTTCACCTCGGGTTCATAGGCTGAGGGGACGCAGAAGGGTGACTTACCGGCAGTGATGAATGTTTTCACTGCTGGTTCGACCCATGATCCGGCGGTGAAAACAGTGTCATCTTCGCCGCCGTATCGTACGCTGAACCGGTGGTGATAACATTTAGCACCGCCTGTTAGTTGCCCAATGAGCAATGCACTTATAAACCGGCGCCGATAAGAATTTTCATCACCGGTTTGAAGATGGAAGGCTGCAGTGCCCGTTAGAGTGAAAGTCGCAGGTTATACATTTGCTTTTATTTTTATTACAAAATAATATTAATGATCTCATCAATTCAACTAGCGATGTCACTAATATGTTTTTATTATTTATAATAATTCTTAAAACGGCAACTTTTTACATAAATTTTTCTAAAACTTTAAAGTCCCACATACCTTTTGAATTGTAGCTTCATTTTACGTGGTTTTTGTGCCTACGCAATCGTAGAAACACTACTACGATAAACTTAACCGAGGCGGGAAAAAAGGGTTTACCGAGGCAGGCACCCCGTCCGCCTCGACCTAAAGGGGTAAATCAATGATTTACCAAGGCGGACCAGTTGCCCGCCTCGATTAATAAAAATAAAAAAAATAAAAAAAATGACAAGCCCAAACGCGAGCCTATCTAGGGCCCAGCATCGAGCCCATTCCTGTTGCACCCGCCGTGCCGCCGCCGCGCACGTGGAGCCCGATCCATCGCGGATCCGTCGCTGGAGAGGCCGCCACACTCGGAGAGGGGCAGGAGCACCGCCGCGCTGGATGCACCGCTCGTGGCGAGTAAGGGCGCCGCATCCGCGGTGGTGGAGGTGCTCTGGCGGTGAGAAGGAGCGCGCGCCGGATCTGGCCAAGGAAGGAGGGGAGCGCCACCGCCCCCAACCGGATCTGGCCGAGGAAGGAGGGATCGGGCCGCACGCCGCCGGATCGGGCCGCACGCTGTCGCATACGCCTCGATCCGCCTCAACCTGCATTGTACTGCCTCATCCGCCGTCGGAGTTCGCGGAGCATGCCGCCGGGGTGTGCGGCATCCACGCCGGTGTGCGCGACCCCCTGCTGCTAGAGCGCGCCATCGAGAGATGGAGTAGGGAGAGGGAGAGGGAGGTTGCGAGGAGCCAGGTGGGGCACTGCTTAGGCTCGGTCTCGGAGGGAGATGGAGGTCGCGAGGGATGGGAGAGGTGCCGAGTTTGCCGCAGAGAGAGTAGGGCCCGGTGCCGCGGGAAAGAGAGGAGAGAAAGGAGAGGGAGAGTGGAGTGTTTAGGGTTTCTGGTTTCGTTTATATAATGGAGATGGTAGTGGACTAGTGTGGACTAGTGGGCTGAGCCTGATTTACCGAGGCAGTAGCGTTAGAATGCCCGCCTCGAGTAATGATTTACCGAGGCGGTTGCGTTAGGATGTCTGCCGATGGACGCTTTAGGTTTCCGCCTCCGTGAATCATTAATCGAGGCGGTTCTTTGCTGCTGCCTGCCCGGCCACCGAATAGCGGAGGCGGGCAACCAGCCCGCCCGCCTACGAGCCCCTTTGCCAAACGCTATGTGAAAGTTTTTATGTAGTAGTGAATTGAGACCTACATGTTAGTAGTAGCCTTTACAGTAGATCTTTGTAATGTTTGATATACTGAGTTTAGTTTTATTTGTTATGCCCAATAATCTGTTTGGTGGAGGTAATAACTCTGGATTTGGTGGAAACCTTCATACTCACGATCTGGCTTCCTATCACAAAGACCTAGACCTCACAATCGCATCATCACATCTCTTCTGGCTATCAACCATGCATTCCTTTGTTGACCTCTCGTCATGAAGGCTAATCACTGCATGTGAATCACAAGAAAAAACAAGAAAGACACAACTCAATTCACAAAAAGTGATTAGCCTCACAAGTCGGGGTCTTGCAAACCTATATATGGTGGAACTCTTTGATTACAGATTAATAATCTAAGCAAAATATATTGTATTAGGAGTGGATAAGGACCACTGGATGTGTCCATAATGGACTTCGACGCTATAAATGACCCAACAATCCAAAAGAAGGTGATGCAACACCCTGATAGATCATGTACATACACTTGTTTCAACGAGGATTGCCATTGACTAGTAAGGATTTGCCTTGGAACTGTTTCTATCGGAAAACTTATCTCCCTAGAGTCTGTATGCAATCTGGGTGTTGGTTTTAGTATGAGTTGCTCATACAGTCTGAGGTGGACCGGAACTTGATATGGATTGGGCACCCTCTGCCACCATGGCTATCTCCGTGTGCTTCTTGATCCTATCTCAACTTACTCGTCGTGTGTGTCTCTCTCTCTCTCTCTCTCTCTCTATATATATATATATATATATATATATATATATATATATATATATATATATATATGACGACCGGTCCAAGACAGTACTCGCCAAGCATGCATGACAACACCAAAGCGTATCGTCATACGTGTCAGATCGAGGATGGACGCATGGGCCGGCTCAGATCCTAATATTAGTGCCAATTTAACATCAGACAACGAAAGCAAAAATAGAAATTATGTACGTGCACTCCACATCACATACCTTGTACATCGTTGTCTTGTCGGCTGCTTAGTAGTTGTAAACGTTGTGGTCCTAGGTAGAATCATCTTTAGGAGTATTTGGCAAATTAACAGCATCGATCGGAACGTAGAATTAACTCATATATCGAGATTCTATATGTTTCTCAACAAAATATTTGCATGATTAAGGTTCGTAATATCTTACAAAGATCGAAGCATGTTAATTGATTCGTATTAATTTATTTGTTTTTTTTTCTAATTTTAAGTGGACAGTTTGAACTAACATTTCCGCTACAAAATAATTTGAAGTTATTTATATCAATCTAAAGATGTCATGAAACTTTAACATAGGATTCCGTTCCAGGCCAGAGATAGTTTTATTGACGCATGAGACTATAAAACTCCACTTCTCCTATATCTCAAGTGCTTGATTTTTTGTTGTTTGGACAACGTGCAATTTTTTATATTGTTTGGCAATATCAAAGAAATTATGAATTATCTTTCATAAGTTTTTTTTGTTTTAACTGTACTAGTTGATTGTGTAAAATTGTTGCCTGAAAATTTCTAAAAATTTTAATCACCTAAAATATAGCAACTCTTGTTTATGAGTAGGACGATAGTATCCTAAGAATAATATTCTAGCTACTATTCGTATCAGATCATATGTCAATCAAACCTTGGCTGCATGCAAACAAACAAAAACAAAAACTTATTTCTGATAAAACGAGGCATACGCATTCCTACTTTTACTTTCAGTTTTTTTTATACCTGTGACGGCGCGCCAATATTAAGAAGCGTTAACTTTTAGTCATCAATGACGTGGCGCCCTCCCTTGATCGGCCGTATATATATATACGTGTCGTAGAGGCGGTATCTGAGTATCTCAGACTCACACTAAGAGCTAGCTAGCGAATATAACCGCGAGCGGCCGACGACACCGGACAAGATGAGCGTGCCGATCCCCGGGAAATCGTCATGGCCGGAGCTGGTGGGCGTGAATGCGACGCTGGCGGCGACGGCGATCGCCCACGACAGGCCGGACGTGGCCGTGGAGGTGCTTCCGCCGGGGGCGCCGGTCATCCCGGACTACAACCCCTTGCGCGTCCGCGTCTTCATCGACAACAACAACCTTGTCTCCAAGGTCCCCGTCATCGGCTAGGGCTCTAGAGGCCTCTAGCTAGCCAGGCACCAGGCGCTGCACCCGGCCAGCAGCTGGTTTTGATGTTTGGAGTCATGTGTGTCATCGTCTCGTCAGTCATCACGTACGGTGCCGCGATCGAGCTGTGTGTGTGTGGTGTGATGGAATAAATACCGGTTGCTGTTGTCTGCATGGCCTCGCTCTCTCGGCTGGGACATGCATGTGTACCTGTGAGATTACCGGCAAGTCATACACTACTGTGCTACTGGTGTTCAAACAATGCTGGTCTTCTACCTCTCGCTCTCTATGCTTACGAGAGTGAACAGATTATGAGTGATCGTAAACAAAACGAATGTTATTTTCATTTCTATTTTGAATTTGAATACAGAAAAAACCGTATTATCAAGGGGGATACAAATTGGCAAGCTTAAAGTAAATTAAGTGCTAACTACCTATCCAAACAAACAGCTAAGTCCCAAGTAAAAGCCAAAGCCAGAAAAGCTTAACTCCTATTCTTTCTGGAAAGTGCGGAACTTCCGTACTTAACGGTTGATCGTCTAATAAATAGGGAAGGAGTACAAATGTACTCTCTCCCCCTTCTTCCCCAATGGTCATCGGCAACATTACTCACTCATCTGCCCTTGGATAGCTCTCTCTCACCCCCAATGAAGGATCCCCAACCTCTCCCATTCATTCTTAGTGAAATCCCTAGAGAAATTGGATCTAGAAGTGAGTTAGAGAGCTTGTGAGAAAGGTTTCAGATGTTCTTGCCTCTTAGCTGTTGGTTTGTGTTCTTTTTCTCTTGGAGCTCGGCCTCATAATGGCTAGAGGATACCCTGGAGTTCCCAATTGGTTGTGGTTGAGCACTAGAAAGTTCGAATTGCCCTTGCGAAGGTAGTGAAAACCCGCAAGCTCGATGTTTGTGGTTCGCTTGAGAAGAGGATAGGAGTAGAAAAAACCCAAAGCCTTTGTGGCTTCCTCAGCAACGAGGATGTAGACATGCCTTCACTATGTAAAAAAAGGTCATATCCACCAATGACACCTCACGGGCCTTTGGACGAAAAGCACGCCTGTGATAAAAAATTATAGACGCACGCCTCCGACAAGCGTCTATAGTAAATCGCCGACCGTAGTCGCCGGCCGGTGGGGTCAACACGCGTCTATAATAATGGGTTGCTACTGACGCATGTACTTAATGCACGCCCTGTAGTAACGAAAACAAGATGACGCGCGCTGACTCGGAACGCGCTATAGCTTAATCCTTACTGCAGACATGTGATGGCTAAAGACGCGTTTGTAGTAAGTAAAACAGTACAAACACATGACTCTGAACGCGCCGTGCATGGGATCTTACCGCAGACGGGTGCGAGGCTACGATGCGCGCTCGTAGTAAGTTATCAGTACAGACGCGTTACGCTCAATGCGCGTATGTAGAAGACTCTTCCTGTAGACTGGTGAAGGCTATAGACGCATCTGTAGTAAGTCATTAGTACAGATGCGTTACCCTAAACCGGTGTCGGTAGTTTGTGCTTATTATAGGCGCGCAAAAAGCACATATGTAATAAGCCCTTATTATAGATGCGTTATTACAAAGCGCTTTTGTGATGATCCTGAACGCATGTTTGTGATGTGTTTTTTTACGTAGTGCTTGGTGGCTCTACTGAACCTCAGGGTAAATCATGTGTCTTGTCCTTTATTGTTGTTAATTTGTGCTATACCTCTTGTTTGCACCCATATTCCAGGGCTTCTAGCCGATCTACTCATATAGTGTGTTGTAGCTGCAGGGACTTGGTGCTAAGCGAAGCTCATACACCTAGGAGGCTTGGTATTTAACTCAACCTAATTTTAGACCCTCTATTAAATTTAGTTTTTAGCTAGGACGCGCAGAACTTCTGCTAATTTGTCCAAAATTTCTGCACCGTGGAAGTTTCACTTGAAATCTACTGTGGAACCTTCACATTTTGCTAATCCACTGCATGGGTTTTAGGTTTTACAAGCCTATTCACCCCTCTAACCCTGACTGATCCTTTCAATAGCTAACCGAGCACTGCAGAACTCACACAGGCCTCTTTACATGGGCTGGCTCCATCCATTCCGCCCTCGCAAAGACCCTGCTTGACCCCAAGTAGGAGCAAAAGGGAATTGTTGCTTGCGAGCTTCAAAGTCTTTCCATGTCGCCAAAACGTATGTTTCAGTCCTAAAAACATCTGCAAGCTAGGCTAAAAGATAAAAGAGGAAAAAGTGGTGCATTGAAAATCGTACAAGAGATTCTTTCCTGCTACACACTCAGTTCACCCTGGATCTCTTTTTGTCAGAGTGAGAAAGCTAAAGAGATAGAAGAATCTTTACATCCATATGTTTATGCATTTCCACTGCAAAAATTCAGGCCACATTGCATAGTACTGCATGATGCATATGCTAGCATTGCATTGCATGAGGCAATACAAAAAGGTTACTTGAGGGAGCACACGTACTGTGTTAACTGAATAGTCATGTATTCATGTTAATTTGGTCTGAGCTCTTACACGTACTGTGTAATATAATTAGTAGTAGTAACGGTGGTCATTGGCAGGAGATGAAAGCTTTCCCACTTTACCCATGCATGATAAGGCTCTGTCATTGCTCAGCAGTTTCACTCACTATCAGGCCTTAATGCAGGAGTCAGTGTTAGAGTATATATTAGAATATCTCCAGATATGGTAGATTAAGATCGTATAATCTCGGCTTACCTTATGTATCTAAGGGAGACCTTTTGCACCCTAAGCAATGTACTACTATATAATCCATCCACAAGACTTAGCAATGCAGTTTTTCTATTCCTCCAATAGTCAGGTATGTAGCTGTTCCCTATCATACATCAGCATGCATGTAAGATTTTTTTGACCACTATTGGTTGTCTCTTTGATTATCTGTGCCATGCATATATATATGTTCATTGGAATACGGGACAATAGCCGTCTATAGGCCCTCCAGTCCTAGGTGACCAGCCGGCGACCTCTAACAGCAAACAAAAGGTTACCTGATGAAACGAGGCAGCCTAAACTTTCCAGCAAAGCCTGGCATCAGGAATGGCGTGGCGCCAGGCCGTGTGTACTCCTATATATACACACGTGCGTGCCGCGCTAGTGAGGAGCGGGCAAGATGAGCGTGCCAATCCCCGTGAAGTCGGCATGGGCGGAGCTGGTGGGCAAGCTGGCGACGCTGGCGGCGACGGCGATCGCCCCACGACAGGCCGGACGTGGCCGTGGAGGTGCTCCCGCGGGGGTCGCCGGTCGTCCCGGGCTACAACCCCGACCGCGTCCGTGTCTACATCGACACAGCAACGGCCTTGTCGCCAACAGTGCCGGTCTTATGATTTTAAGAGCCCTCTGGCGATTTTGTCTTAACTACTCCTCTTGACCACGATAAAATCTTATAATATATAGACACTAATTTTACTTGCAAAATAAAAACAAATTCAATAATATATTTTTAATTTAACATGTCCGATAATTATCGAGGAACAATATAGATTAAATAATATATTTGTAGATGTATGATAATTATCGAGAAACAATGTATATTAAAAAAAATAATATATTCATTTTCTTTTCTCACCTATGACAAATGTTTCTTAGTAACATTCTAAAATTCTAACACCTAAGTTAGAAGAAAAATATGACTATATGGGTACAAAGTACTATAAGTCTGGAATACTATACAAATAATTAATTTGGATTAAAAATAAAAAGAAAAAAAATACCTTTGGCCTAAACAACCTGATCGATGACCGTAATTAAGTAAGAAGCCAAGAATTAAAATGTCATCGTCAGAGAGCCCCGCCTAGTCGTCGCCCTCGCGCACCGTGGTCTCGTGTCTCCAGTAGTCTAGCTCTTAGCGGCGGCACGGCTCTCGCTAGCTCCGCGTGTGTAAGGCGCACTCACGATCGTAGAGTGTGCTGTGTGCAGCGTGACTCTTCACCTCCTCTCTACCCGAGGGCCGTGGAAAAAGAAAACTAGGAAAGAAATGTCGATGTTGTCTTTTTGGGTCGCCTGGCTAGTTTTGTTTCACTTCTTATTAGTTTGCTAATGTCTAATGAATTATAGAACCTGAGGGTTTGTATACCTGAGCTTGGCCCCTCCCCTTTCGGGTCCTCGGCCGTCGCACCTCGTGCCCCTACCCCTAGGGCCAGTCCCTACCCTAGGGCCGGCACTGGTCGCCAACGTCCCCCTCATCGGATAGTCAACGCCCCAGCTGGTTTGTCTGGAGTCACGTCACGTGTGTCGTCGTCGCATCGTCGTCGTCGTCGTCTGTGCATCACGGTGTGCCATGATCGATCGAGCTGTGTGTGTGGCGTAATGGAATAAATACATGCTGCTCTTGCCTGTTTACGTGTCCTAGCTCCATCTCAGCTGGGACATGCATGCATGTGTGGGAATTGGACAACTCACCACCCCAGATCATATTTCTCTTTCCACATTAACTATAGTTCAGGCATCTAACAGTTTTGTCTTCGTTCTTTCATAGAAAAAATTGTAATTTATTTATTGTGATTTATGCTAATAGATTTGGACCGTTGGATAAAGATATGATGGTTGTTAGCTATCGCTTGAACAAATGCTATATTTGAAGCACCTGAAATATAGCATATCCCATTTCTTTCCCCTCAGCTGGGAACCTCCCGTCAGGAGCGATCTCTCTTCCCTGACGTTTGCGCTAAACCGAGCCAGAAAGTAGCCTCCACCATCAGAAATGCTGCCTGCGCCCCAAAAAACCAAACTTGCGCGCTCCAGTCCTCAACATGGCCCACGCGTAAGTGAGGGGTGGCAAAAAGTAGGGTACTGAGAACGAAAGGCGCCCGCGTGCAAGTAAAAAATTTCGGGACCTTATCCTATCACCTCACCTACTTGACTTCTCCCCATTTTCGAATTTCTTTTATCATTCTCTCTCCTCTCTCTTGGCGGGGCATTGACGGCGAGAACAACACACGGCACAGGTGAGGCCGCCACCGCCCAAGCGTCCTGGGATCCGGTGAGATGAGGTCCTCTCTCTCATGGCTTCTTCCTTCCCTTCCCCTCTCTCTCTCACAGCTTCTCCGTTTCCTTCCCACTTAGGGCTCATTTGAAAACTCAAATCCCTTGGATTCTGACTTTTTCCAGGATGGAAAATCAATGGGAAAATAATTTAAATAATTATTTAGTTCTTTATCGAGGGTTTTCCATCCCTGGGTGTGCCTTCCCTTGCTTCCAAATTAGCCATTAGGGTCATGGCAGGCAGGGTTGCCATTGCTGTCGCATCCCCAAGATCCAACAAGGTGAACTCCTCCCGTGGAGATCCATGGCGTGGTGGCGGCGGCATGGCACTGCACGCAGCCCCTCCTCTCCATGCAGATCAATGACGTGGTGGCATCGCGAGGCCCTAATCCTCACCGCTTAGGTCCGAGGCATGGCGGCGCAAGCAAGAGGTAATGCATACTCACCATGGATGAGAAAGTCAAGGTCCGGCAGATCCACATTAGGAGCCGTGTGCAAGCAAGAGGTACGTACCCGACCACGGATGGGATAACCAGCGTTAGAAGAGATGACAAAGGGGCACACCCACTCCCAAATGACGCGACGCCCACGCCTGTAAGGCTGCTCAAGATCTTGCACGGTTCATTGAGGAAGTGCACTCAAGCGGAAGTCGCTTTAATCGCCATCCCACCAAGGCAAAAAGGTGGCAACGACAAAGCAATCCCTACCACTTAGGAGCCGGGCGGATTGCCGCCGGTCAACAAGCACATATTGACCTCAAGCGGGCGAGGTACTCCTTATGAAGAGGATGGGCATCCTGCCAGCAGGGAACTTGATGCCAAGCCATGTTGCAGCTCTAGACGAGATGTTCCCAAATGACGACCAACAGCAGGGGTGGCGCGAAGAGCGCTCTTCTCGGATGCGGATGGAGGGTCACGCAGCTAGCACTGGAGACGTCTGACTTCGTAGGTGGTAGCGCTGCTCTTAGCTCGATTGTAAACCATTTATGTAATATCAAAGCTTGAAACTGTCTGCTAGGACGGTCTAGCCTACAACTGTATGACCTCCTTGGGCACTCATCAGTAGCGCGTTGTTTGTATAGTTGAACTCTTCTTCTTAATTACAATGATATACAAATCTTTTGCATATTCGAGAAAAAAATCATACAGGAGATTCTTTCCTGCTACACACTCACTTTACCCTGGATGTTTTTTTGTCATAGTGAGAAAGCTGAAAAGATAGAAGAATCTTTACATCCATATGTTGATGCATTCCCAGTGCAAAAATTCAGGCCACATTGCATAGTACTGCATGATGCATATGCTAGCATTGCATTGCATGAGGCAATACAAAACTTTACTTGAGGGAGCACGTACTGCGTTAATTGAATAGTCATGTTAATCTGATCTGAGCTCGTACACGTACTGTGTAATATAATTAGCAGAAGTAACGGTAGTCATTGGCAGGAGATGAAAGCTTTCTTCCCGGCCCACTTTACCCATGCATGACAAGGCTCTGTCATTGCTCAGCAGTTTCACTCACTATCATGCCTTAATGCACGAGTCAGTGTTAGAGTATATATTAGGATATGGTAGATTAAGATCGTATAATATCGGCTTACCTTATATATATATCTAAGGGAGACCTTTTGCACCCTAAGCAATGTACAACTATATAATCCATCCACAAGACTTAGTAATACAGTTGACTATTCCTCCAACAGTCAGGTATGTAGCTGTTCCCTATCATGCATCATCATGCATGTAAGATTTTCTGGCCACTATTGGTTGTCTCTTTGATTACCGATTTGTGTCTTGCATGCTCATTGGAATACGGGACATTCGCCATCTGTATGTCCTCCGGTGTCCGGTCCTAGATGACCGGCCGGCCGGCGACCTCTCTTCCCTCTCCATGGCCTTCCCAGGTCCTTCCACCGTCGTCGCCTCTTCCCTCTCCACGGCCTCGACGTCGTGCAGTGCACAGAACGTCGTCATAAGGATAGTGGCCTCATCCTCATCATCGGCTTTCGCCAGGTGAGCCTGAGCCTTCTTTTTCTTGCGATTTGGGCACTCCCGTGCTCAATGGCCCATCTTCCCGCAACACCGACAGGCGTTGGAGTCGATGTGCTTCTTCTCTGAAGAAGCCCCGTCTCGGTGCTTGCCATTGCCACCGCGACTGGAGGAGGCTGCCTTCCCGGAGTTTCGCCGAGCAGCCCACTCCTCTTCCGTCAGCAGGAGTTTCCCGCTGTCCTTCGTTGCTGTCGCCTGCCCCAGGCGCTCGTCCACCGCCCACAGACGGCCTGCCACATCCTCAATGGTGAGGGTGGACAAGTCCAGCATCGTCTCTATGGAGAGAGCGATCTGGATGTACTTTGCCGGCACGGAGTGGAGGAACTTGGAGACCGCCTACTCTTCGTCGATGGTGACGCCGTGGCTCTTCAGCTTGCTGATGAGCGTCTGCAGGCGGAGGGAAAAGTCCTCCACTGTTTCACCATCCTTGAACTTGAGGTTTGCGAACTCCTGCTTCAGAAGCTAGGCCGTCGCCTTCTTTGCGCGGTCGGAACCGACGCGCATCGCCGCAATGGCCTCCCACGCCTCCTTAGCTGAGCCTTTCGTCCCCAATGGTTCCCTGTACTCCGCCGGTACAGCAGCGAGGATAGCCTCCAACGCTGACATGTCGTCTTCTTCCACGTCGGTGCCCTTGTCAACAGCATTCCAGAGCCGTCGGGCTCTGAGCTTGACCTTCATGGTCACCGACCACTCTCCATAGTTAGTGCGAGTCAGCGTCAGCCAAGTGGTGCCGCTGACCTCCCGCACCGTGCGAACAACTACATCCGGTAGTGGCTGGGCAGCCACGACAGTGCCACTGCCGTCGCCCAACTCCGAACCGTCTGTCATCGCCATCGGTTAGAATGACGACGGCGCTTGTACGGCTTCGATACCACTTATTGGCCCACAGTTAGCCTCCCGACCACCGAGATGGCCTCCAGACCACTCCGTTGGTCTTATAGGATCACCGGCTCACGACAGTGAACCACTTCAGCCGATCTTGCCGAGCACCGGCTCAGGCGAGTGGAGCACTTGACGGTCTCACCGAGCACGCGCTAGTGTTGCTGATCACCCACTAACCGTGCAGACCACGTACCGACGTTGTCTGTACCCACACACTACGGACGAGCTTAGAAGAAGAAGGGAGAACAGAGCAAGCACGCACAATACAAGACAACAGCGTTGGCCGAGGTCCTGTCTGTGTGATGGCAAATTTGAGCTCTCTTTACTGAGTTGCCATACATGTCTATTTATACAACTCTAACTATCTAGTCCATGTGCAGCGCCCATGTTGGCACAGTAACTAGATAACCTGACAGGGCTGACTCTGCGCCGGCCACTGCTTGTTCCTACAGTGCTGCAGGTGAGCCGTGCGGCGCCTGCACCTGCAGCGGCTACTGTATCACAGCAGGGGTTAAAGTCGGCGCCGCCTTCCCTTGCTGTGTTCACACACAGCAGGCGGCTAAGTCGGCGCCGCCTTCCTCTGCCTTGTTCACACAAGGTGGCAGTAGATTAGCTAACAGTAACAACCTAAACTTTAGTTTAACATGATTAATACATTCATTCATGATTCTGCTTAAGCACGGACCAAGAAAAATAAGCACGCACTTTTCACTAGAAAAGGAATGAAGATAAAGTGGAGGGTGACAAGAGTAAGGAATGAATTTGCACGCAACCATATGCAATGAAACTGAAGAGGTCTGGAAGAACCAAACCATTCTAAACATGCTGCAGATAAAAGGAACATGTAGATCATGCAAGTGTTTGCACTTTGTGCTGGAAAACTTAAGGGAACATATGAACTAAATGTTCCTGTATGTGCAAAACTATGACTAGAGTAAGATCATATTTATCTACTACTTTGTCAAAGTAATGAATCATAATACAAAGGGAAGCTTGCCAAGACTCAAATATCTCAAATGTCAAACTAGTGCCAACAAAAACAAAGAAAAATGTTGGTTCGGTTTACCTGATTCCAATGCTGCGCACCAGTCCCATGGAAACAAGTTCTTCCATTGCATGCCATGTTGTTTCCAGTGAGATAGTGGTATCAATGTCTAGCACGCCATCATCACTGAGGGCGCTAGAAGTTGTGCCAACTCCTGTAGAAATACACATTTCTGTAAGGTACCCACTGAATCTTTCTAAATATTATGCAAACTTGCAAAGGGTGAGGAAATTACCTGTATGCCTAGTAGCTACTGGGAAGTGAATAAGATAGAGATCGAGGTAATCTAGCTGCAGCTTCTTCAAACTATCCTTGCAGGCTTCAAGCACATGGCCATGATCTGAGTTCCACAGCTGCAATGAGAACAGATGCCAATCACATGAAGGTTATGGAACGGAGGGCCAAAAAAAAAAAAAACTGCAGTAGAATGGAAACTCAGAAACAACCGCTAATTAAAAGACCACCGCTAATTAAAAGACCGAGTGACATCGTGGTTGAGTCAAAATCAGGTGTTCCAGTTTAAGACAAGACAACTTTAGTTTCATTGAGTGATATGAGGTCAGGGTTCTGATGACACCAGATGCTGGCCGTAACAACATAACAATTCCAGATATGCTAAAATGCAGGGTAACAATTGGAATTAAGTATGACTGACTCATTTTCAGTAGCTGCTGAATGCTAAATACGGTTGGGAAACCAACTGCTGCAATCCTTTAAACTAATTCATGGGGTATAATTTTAATGGTCACATCCATTTGGAAGGGCAGTTTTCCAGAACAGAGAAGGTAGCATTCTGTAATTCAGATAACCTTGGTTGTGACGAACAGATCCTCCCTCTTGACAAGTCCGGTCTGAAACGCCTCTGCCAGTGCATCACCTGACTTCAGCTTCATTTTGGTAGTCAGCTGCAGACCAAGAAACCAAACACACAGACAGTAAATCACCAAGTAGAAAAGGAAAACTCATGTGCCGACACTAGTAGTTGGGACCATATTAGAATACTCCATGATTGACAAAGAAATCTAAGTCACGGACAGCACAGTGCGGTGTCTAAGCATTCCTGTACCATTCGTACTATGAATCAAGTGTTTATCAAGACAAACAGGACAGTGATTGTCTAATTGACACACAGACACTCTTGTGGCACTGAAAGAAACATTCAATAATTCGATTATTACGGTACAACAGACTAGGATTGCAAAACAAATATCACATTCTTACTAATTCACAGCAGAGCACATTGTCCAACGGGCCAGTGCCACTGATAGTACTAGATAGCTAAAGAAATCTATCAGCAAATGTCAGGAAAACACAGCTTTGATTCGTATTCAAATATTCCATGACTGGCAAAGAAATTTGAGTCACGTACATTATAGTGCATTATACGAGTGCCATGGTACAGTACCACAGACCAAGAGTGGCAAAGAAATCTTGCTCATCTAATCAGCAACACAGCACACCGTATAAGTTATAACCACGTCTGAATCATCAATAATGCCAGTCAGTCTCTCAGACAACTATGTACAAATCTGCGAGTATTTGTCAGGACCAAAACGCCCAATGACCGACAGAGTTATCAAATTCATTTAGGTAGTCAGCTGCAGGCCACCATAGACATACCCAACAGTGACCCTCTAATCGACACACAAACACACTCCATTTGGCAGTGAAAAAACACAGTAACTTGGTTGTTACAGTACATCAGACAAAGCTCACGGAAGAAACATTCCCATTCCTGCTCCGTTGATTCATGTCACATATCCCATAATAGTTATCATTATTGGCAAAAGAATCACAGTCATGTAATGTACGACATGAAAGTGTGCTGTCTTAAGCATGGCTGCATCATTCAGACAAGACAAGCATATGAATATAGTGTCTGACTTGTCAAGACAAAAAAAAAAAAAATGCTCTACACACAAACAGCCAAGTGGTATCGAAAAGAACATTCAGTACTTTGGATAGGTACGGTCTAACAGACCAAGATCGCGAAAGAAATCACACTCATCTCATCAGAACAGCAACGTAGGGCACTGTTAAGCACACCTGGATCATTGGCAGCCCCAGACAAGTATTTGCCAGGAAAAGAGCACCCCAGACACTGATGTGGCCCCGAAAGAAACATTCAATAATTTGATTGTTACAGTACAACAGAGCAGGATTGCAAAAGAAATCACACATTCTTACTAATCCACAGCAGAGCGCATTCCAAGCATGCCTGCGCCATTGGCATTGATAGTACCAGATACCTAAAGAAATCTATTAGCAAATGTCAGGACACTACAACTTTGCTTCATATTTGGATATTTCATGACTGCCAAAGAAATTTGAGTCACGTACATTATAGTAGCATGCCAGTACCATTCAGACAAGCACACAAGCCTAGTGTTTGTCTAGACAATGGAAGAGTGATGGAACACAAACACTCACGAGGCATCGAAAGAAACATCCAACAATTGGATCGGTACAGCACAGCAGACCAAGATTGGCAAATAAATCTTGCTCATCTAATCAGCGACACAGCACACTGAAAAACCATGCCAGAATCATCGATAATGTCACTCAGTCTCTCAGACAATGAGACAACTATGTACAAATCTGCTAGTGTTTCAGGACCAAAAGGGCCAATGACTGACAGAACTACCAAACTAATTTAGGCAGGCAATCAGCTGCACGCAATCAACTTGGGTAGAGGCAATAAAAGGAGACTTGAAAGGATGGAATATACCTAAAGACTTAGATAGGAGTGCTTGGAAAACAGCTATTCACGTGCCTGAACCTTGATTGCTTCTGCTGGGTTTCAACTCTAGTCTACCCTAACTTGTTTGGGACTTAAAGGCTTTGTTGTTGTTGTCGTCCTTGAATCAGCTGCAGGCCCCGGTAGACGCACCCAACCCCACAGTGACCGCCTAATCGACACATATAAACACACTCATGTGACAGTGAAAGAAGCACTCAATAATTTGATCGTTACGGTGCAACCGCCTTTGATTCGTGCTTGGATACCCCGTTCTAGTTAGCATTATTGGCAAAGGAATCGCGGTCATGTGATGTAGGAGTACACGAAAAGCTTGGTGTCTTAAGCATGGCCGCATCATTCAGACAGGACAAGCATAGTATCATATACGAGTGTGGTGTTTGACTTGTCAACACCCCCCAGAAAAAAAACAAAAACCAAAAAACGAGCAGCGCTCGACACACAGACACGGACAGTCATGTGGCGTCGAAAGAAACACTCATCAGTGCTTTCGATCGGTACAGTACAGCGGACCAAGATCGCCAAAGAAATCGCACTCATCATCATTCATCAGCAGCGTAGGGCACTGTTAAGCACGCCTGCATCATCGGGAGCCCCAGACAAGGATTTTGCCACTTGCCAGGACAAGAGCGCCCAAGTGACTGAAAGACGCAAACTGCTACGGCGTCGAGCGAAACACGGGGGGGCTCGACCTCGACCTCGACTATTCGTCCGATCCGCGGTCGCGGGGTGGGTGGGCGGTCGGGTTCCGGGGAGTTCGCTTACCGGCGCAGTCCAGGTGGCGGTAGCCGAGGCGGAGCGCGGCGTGGATGAGGCCGCGGACGTCCGGCTTGTCCATCCGCCACACACCCAGCCCCACCGCCGGCATCCGGTGCCCGCTGCTCAGCGCCACCGCCGCGTCCTTCGCCGCCGCCATGGCGCCCTCGGCCCTCCCCCGGCACCTCCCTGCGCTCCCGCGGATGCTGGATTGGCCGGCCGCTTCTTCGCCTCGCTCGTTGGCAGTGGCAAGCAGCGGGACTCTTTTTTTTTCCCTCTCTTTTGGGTTTTTGTGCGTGGTTTCTATTTCTTGTTGACTTTTTAATACTTGGATATTCCCGCGTGACGTGGCGTATTCTGAGCCATTGCAGTGGGCCGGCCCGGGCCGCAGGAGGCTGTGCAGCCTGCAAGATCAATAAGTAGTTTAATTGGGCCGGCGGCAGGACGTTCCGTGAATAACAACATTTCCATACGGTTTTAACATTTCAAGGATGTCGTGTAGTGCCTACGAATCTATGATAGGAGTTTCTTTTACGATTCCTCGAAAAAAAGAAAGTTTTTACGAGGAATATAGGAGTTGGAAGGGATAGAGAATTGGACTTCTTCTGTTTGGGAGTTTTTTTCTTCTAAAGTATCTCTGGTTTCTAGGGAACATTTTTGTACTGTAGTAAGAGTTATTTTTCTCTCTCTATGTGAGAAATGAACTATGAGCCAACCAAGCCAAAGAAGTATTTGTTCTGGCTCCTCTAGAGGAGCCAAAGCTGAAAACCTTGCTAAACATACCCTATTTAATTAGGAGTTATTCCACTCTATGTGCTTTTAGCTTATAAACCCCTCCTAGATGTCCTAGCATCAACAATTTTTGTAGTAGGCAGCTCCATGGATCTCGAGTTCTCTCTAGTTCATTTTGGTGGAGGATGCAAGGGGGTGCTCCATAAATTGGTGCACCTGCTTCATCATAGGGATTTCAAATTAAAGCTGGAAACATAGAGCGAAATTGTCCTAATAGGCCCACATTTGAAATATAGTGTCCAACTTAAAAAAAACTCCCTGCCTTAATTTTGCACTATTTCAGTAACGAAAAGGGGTATATTATCGTTTCAACAAGAAATGTACAAGTTCAACATTTTAAATGTGTTAGCAAAATACTTTGATTGGAGCAGGGGAAGGAAGAACAACACGGAAGTTGGGCTGGACGTGTAATGATTAGACGGGAAATGTTTTTTTGAAAAGCTATTCACATATTCATTAGACACAACTTTGAGGCAAATCGCCTACAACAAGTTCATTTACAAACTTAGAGCTTTGGCTGGTCAACAGTTTAGTATCAAAGGACAACATACACTCCATAAGCAGCCAAAGCATCAGCCACCTTATTACAACACCTGCTACAATTTGAGATTACACATGATGAGAATTCAGATCGCATTATTTGTTGGGCTTGTCGTATGAGGCCTCCAACACCACTTTGATCAATTCCATTTGCTTTAAGAGCAGAGGCTAGCACAGAAGCGTCCATCTCTAAGATGATGCGCGGCACGCCCATTTGTGAAGCAAAAAGCAAACTTTTGTATGCCGCCATTGCCTCAATGTGTAGAGCTGAAGCTACATAGTTAATCTTTCCAGCCGCTGCAGCAAGCAACTCACCATAATTATTCCGCATAACAAAACCCCAACCTCCTTGTCGTCTCTGTTAGTTTCCTTTCAGTATTTTTTTTTGCTTATGTGCAATTGTTAGAACTGAATTCAGAGTCACGTTGGCACTGAATTCTACCTCCGTCTGAAAAAGAATGTAACTATGGATTATGTGTCACGAAAAGTGGTTCATGACTAAGTTTTTAGTGAATAATATTCATAATTATGTCTTTAAATTAATTTAGTATGAAAATATATTTCGTAATTAATCTGATGCTATTTATTTGATATCATAAACATATAATTGGTCAAACTTAAGGTCTTAAAACATGATACTGTGCAAAAATTGCATTTTTTTTAGGGACGGTGGCACATCCAAAATCTGTTGTCTTGGGGCTCTCTTGGCAAGCACACGCGCCCTGCATTTTCTCTCAACCTTTTCTGAGCTTTTGGGAGCCAATGGCGTAGCAGATTCAGTTCAGTTGGATTCAGCTTTTCCAAAACAGTTTTAACTGCCCTAATCCACAACAATCAACAATGCATATGCATGCATGCAGGATCGACGAGCTGCTGTGGACGGCGGCGTGGCTGCACATGGCAACGGCGGCGGCGGCGCCGCCGGCGAACTCGTCGGACGTGTACCTGTCGTACATCTACTCCAATGGGCACAACCTGGGCGCGGAGCAGGACGACTTCACCTTCAGCTGGGACGACAAGCGCGTGGGCACCAAGGTCCTCCTCTCCAAGGCCTTCCTGCAGGGCATCGGCAAGGGCAAGTCCGACGACGCGCTGCGGCTCTACAAGGCGCACGCCGACACCTACGTGTGCTCGCTAGTGCCGGGCGCCGCCGGCTTCCAGTCGTCGCAGTTCACGCCGGGGGGACTCCTGTTCAAGGAAGGCGACAGCAACATGCAGTACGTCACCTCCACGGCGTTCCTCCTCCTCGCGTACGCTAAGTCCCTCGCATCCGCCGGCGGCGTAGTCTCCTGCGGCGGCGGCGTGGTGCCGGCGTCCGCGCTGGTGGCCGTCGCCAAGCGGCAGGTGGACTACATCCTGGGCGCCAACCCGGCGGGGATGTCGTACATGGTCGGGTTCGGGGCGCGGTACCCGCGGCACGTGCACCACCGCGGCGCGTCCATGCCGTCCGTGCGCGATCACCCCGCGCGCATCGCCTGCCACGAGGGGTTCCGGTACCTGCACTCGTCGGACCCCGACGCCAACGTGCTCGTCGGCGCCGTCGTCGGCGGGCCCGACGGCAGCGACGCCTTCACCGACAGCCGCGACAACTTCGCGCAAACTGAGCCCTCCACCTACACCAACGCGCCGCTCGTCGGCGCGCTCGCCTTCTTCGCCGCCGGCCACCACCGCTGAAGCTAAGTAATGCTAGCTAGCTTGGAGCTAGGACGTGAGAATGAGATCGATCGATATGATTATTAGCACCTGCTGCTGCACTGCAAATGAACAAGTGGCATGTGCATGCAGGTTTGGTATTGTGTACCTTGTGTCGTGTTTGTGTGAAGCGTGTAGTGTACATGCATGTACCTGTACTGTATGAAAATCGTGAGTTTTTTTTTAAAACTAAAAAACTACAAAAATATATTTAAAAACAGCACGTGAAACTAAATAGTCCTTTTGGTCACGCCCTAGCAGCCCGAGTCACGCGGAGTCACTACTGGAAACGGGATATTTGTCTAGTGTTAAAAATCGGGCACTCGGCAAAGAATTGCACTCGGCAAAGAGTTCTTTGCCGAGTGTCAGATACTCGGCAAAAAAGGCTCTCGGCAAAGGACTTCTTTGCTGAGTACCAGGCTCTCGGCAAAAGCACGACACTTGGAATAGGCTGCCCCGCGTAACGGTGTTCGGCCACGTCCTTCTTTGCCGAGTGCCTGTTGTTAGGCACTCGGCAAAGAAGTTTTTTTTTTAAAAATATTTCTTTACTGAGTGTCCCAGATCTGGCACTCGGCAAAGTTTTTTTTTGGAAAATACTTTACCGAGTGCCCCCGATCTGGCACTCGGCAAATGTTTTTTTTAAAAAAATTTCTTTGCCTAGTGTCCCAGATCTGACACTCGGCAAAGATTTTTTTTTTGGAAAATACTTTGCCGAGTGCCTCTGACACGGCGCTCGGCAAAGATTTTTTTTTTCGAAATGTCTTTGCCGAGTGCCCCGAAAGGCACTCTCGGCAAGAGGAAATTTTAAAAAAAAAATTCAAAACCTCTTTGCCGAGTGCCTTATTCTGGGCACTCGGCAAAGACCCCCTTTGCCGAGTGCCATGCCCCGGCACTCGACAAAGATTTTTTTTGGCCTCCAAATTTTTTGTGCAGCCCTTTTATGGTACCAGGAAGTCCTAGTTAGAATTTGGGGTTTTTTTGGCTTTTTGATATATTTAGTTACTTTATTTCGTCTACTTGAATTTTTTCGAAAAATATAAATTTGAACTGCACGTGCTACGAATAATAGAATTTAATGATTCAAAAAATGGTAGTCATGTTATTGAGTGTAGTGTGAGGCCGTATCCAGGAATGGACCCGAAATTTCGGACATCTTGTTCACGAAACATGACCGCGAACTTGCGTGCAAAGTGTTTTTAAATTCTATAAAAAGCAAACGAAGTCCGAAAATCATGAAACTTGTTGAGATGTCGTGATATCGTATGTGGAGGCTATGATAAAAATTTGAGAAGGTTTGGTGCACGTGGTCACGTACGATGCTTACAAACCAGGACATCTTCTCATGTGATATCTGATAATCTTGTATGACCTCTACCTTCCTAGATTAGCTATCCAAATAATCTTGTCTCACATGCAATCTTTTCTCCTTTGTGCAGTCGCTATCTGACGGTGGTTCGAATAATCCACCTCATACACCTCCGAATGATGGAACTGGGCCTTCACCACAGTCGCAGCGGCCGAGATGAGTGCACATTGTATTTTATGCATTTGTTGTTCACTTGGTGATGAACTTGTGATACACTTGTGGACTTTGATGGACTTGTGGATTTATTTGGATGGACTTGAGCACTTATTATTATATATGTGATATATATTGTGATGGATGTGATATGTGCGGATGGATGTGTGGATGGATGAGATATATATGTGATAGATGAGATATATATGTGATGGATGAGATATATATATATATGATTGTATGAATTTCTTTGTCATGATGGAATGTAAAAAAAATTAAAATTGCCGTTTTGGGTCACTTTGCCGAGTGTTGCACTCGGCAAAGGACCCCGTTGCCGAGTGCCATGGTCACAACACTCGGCAAAGTTGGAAAAATGGGCCCTCGAAAAACCATTTTTCCAGCTTTGCCGAGTGATGGCACTCCACAAAGAATTTTTTTTTAAAAAAATTCAAACTTTGCCGAGTGCCGGCCATAGGGCACTCGGCAAAGAATCTTTTTTTAAAAAAAAATTCAAACTTTGCCGAGTGCCGGAAATAGGACACTCGGCAAAGATTTTTTTTAAAAAAAATTCAAGCTTTGCCGAGTGCCGGCCGGAGGGCACTCGGCAAAGATTTTTTTTAAAAAAAAATTCAAACTTTGCCGAGTGCCGGAAAGAGGGCACTCGGCAAAGATTTTTTTAAAAAAAATTCAAACTTTGCCGAGCGCCGGCCAGTGGGCACTCGGCAAAAAAAATTTAAAAATAAAAAAATCTTTGCCGAGTGCCTGCAGGGTTGGCACTCGGCAAAGCCACCGTCCACGGATTCGGCGCCGTGACGGTCGCTTTTCTTTGCCGAGTGCCCCCGGGGCTCTCGGCAAAGCCTTTGCCGAGTGCCCGATAAAAGACACTCGGCAAAGAGGTCTTTGCCGATCAAATTTTTGCCGTGCGTTCTTTGCCGAGTGTCGCACTCGGCAAAGACTTTGCCGAGTGCAATTTGGCCTTTGCCGAGTGCCTCAGGCACTCGGCAAAGAACCTGATTCTAGTAGTGAGTGCATGCGTCTTACCTCTTGGCGTGACACACTTGACAAATACATATATAGCTCGCGCCCATCCAACCTCTCCCCTTCTCGATCGATCCCTCCTCCCTTTCTTCTCCTCCAACCCAAATTTGAGCACGAAGTTAGCAATGGTGGTCCTCTTCTTAAGTAATTGTTGGAAAGTGCTCTTGCAAGGTATATGTATTTTATCCATTCCGCCAAACCTTTTCTCTTAAATTTCATGGCGGTCATGGGTGATGTTGTGGCATGAGGAGGCGACATAGCAACAGCCTTATCATGGGATCCAGGTGGATCGTGTGCAATCGTCAGCTAATCAGACCGAGTATGCGTGATGCAAGACAAAGATAGAAGAAGTTTGGTGGAGGCATCTTGATCTGTGGCGACGATGACGAACCGATGATGAAGGTGTGCGGACGGGATGACAAGAAGCAACACAGGAAAGCGTCCCTCAACATAGCGTGCTCGGCCTAGTCACGCGGTCGATGAGGTAGATGCTGGTGTAGTTGATGCCGATGATGGAGCCATGCACACGAGGTTGGCAAGCGATGGATGATTCAACCCTAATTTATGGTTGGGTAAATGAAAAGGGATACAATTAGCAACAGATCATCAAAACCTGGGTACTTCAGAGGATGATGGGACGAAGCCAGCCCATTGGTGGCGGGATCTAGCCACCGGCTACAATGGAGGAGTGGAGGACGGTTGGGCGAGCGAAAGGGGCGGTGGCTGACGGTGTGGACTAGCCAGAGACATCCTTTAACACCACGCGTGGCCTCACGACAGACTCTTGGCGCGGATTAGAAAATCCCGACGGCATAGGAGGGACAGAGACAACATGGGCAGTGGTGAGTCCTGGTGCAGCGCAACAAGCGGGAGTGCCAGGGCGGGGCCAAATCCACCATCTAGGATGTCTGGTAGTGGTAGGCAGGTCGTTGCGGGACGACATCAATTTCTACCTGACCAAAACGACTACAGAAGGTCGCGGCCAACAATGGTGAAGCAGAGGGATGACTTGGGTGGTGGTGGTGGGTGAGAATGGGGGGGGGTGACAGAGCACATGGTTGGGATGTGGCCTCACCCAGTTGATGCCATGGCGATGTGGGGATAGTTTGCGGGTCGATGAGGATGATTTGGTTAGGCCCAGCCGCGAGCATCAACAATGCATGGTTTGGCGACAAAGACTTGAGGAGGAATCTTAAAACATAATTTCTAGGCCTTAAATGATTTTAAATGAAAAAAATAGTCAACTACAAAGTTGTTCAAGTACTATAATTTTTGTTTAGGTCATTTCTTCACCTGAGATCATTTACAAATTTGACTTCAAATTATTTATATTGGCCCTAGGTTAAGAAAACCTCCAGTACAAATCATGTATTGACATTGTCGGTTCTCTTAAGCCTGCTACCTCCGGTACAAATAGGATTTACACTGGCGGTAGGTTTAAGAGAACCGCCAGTGTAAATCTTTGATTATTAGTGTCTCCTTTCATGAAGATAGAACCTTTGATTATTAGTGATGTGTACTTTTGTTCTTTTTGGATTGGACTTCTTTTTTTCTCTTGCGAAATAGGAATACCCAATTACAAAATCCTATCATGGTCACCGTCTTACAGTGAGAAACTATATGGATCACCCATTGTTAGAGAGAATATTGATAGGATGGGCATGCAATATATAATACAAGTCACCAAATGAAAGGTTAAAAATATTTCTCACCCACTAAAACAACGGTTTTCATATTTCTCCCCTATCCCGATAGCGATATATTCTGAACGCTATGGCAAAGTTGAAAAACGCAAATTTCTCATATGAAGTCATATAAAGATAGATTTATATAAAATTTGCAAGCCTCTATGTGTTATTCAGCTTTCTAGGGTTTCTTTTTTTATTTGAACACATTTGTAGATCTCAACATTATTGTAGCACACACTTTGGTATCCAAATGATTTCAAACAAAAAAATGATGGATTATTTAAAGTTGTAGAGATATCTTGAGACGCAATTTTCATCTATGATCTATCATTTGTAGATCAGAACATTGTAGTAGTGATTCGGTATCCGAATGGCTTCAGAAGAAAGAATTAAAAAATAGTATAACTTGTAAAGCTAGAGGTTTTATAGGAATTTTATTTTCGTCGTCCAAGTTCATACGAAGGTTACCGTATTTTAAAACTACTGTATGCACGATCGTCGTTGAATTCAATCGGAGAGAAATACAAAATTTGTCTTTTAAAAAGGAGTCGTACGAGTCACGAAATCTCCTCTGATAATGGGAGAGAAATAAGTACAAAATTTGTCTTTTGTTGTTGGGTAAATACCAAAGTTTAGGTTCTGCATGTCCACGGCCCGCGGGCACAAACTTTTCTTGCCGTAAGGTTCTTCTGGCTTTATTAAAGCCTCTACGCGTACTATACACAACGACGACGTACAAGCTGCTCTCTCTCTCTCTCTCTCTGAGATTGACGATAAGCTACTCGTTCGGTTGACACCAAGTACCCGTCCCGGAAAAAGTGTCATTCTAGCGTTTGGAGTTTGTCCGGGAAAGAATGTCGTTCTAGGTCCCGCAGGCTACCTGGCACCTCCCTCTCACTTTACAGCGCGTTGGGAGTCTGGCACCCTCATCTTTCTCCTCCGCCGTTGGAAGTCTGGCACTCTCCTCGTCTTTCTCCTCCGCCAGCCCCGTTCCCATCTCCACCACCGGCGCCCCTCCAGGCTCCAACTCTTCTTCTCCCGAGCCGGAGATGCCGCCGTGCTCGGAGAGGCCGTCGCGCCGGTGCGGAGGGGCGCTCCCCGAGCGTCCAGATGCGGGGACGGGCGGCTCGGGCGCCGACGAAGAGGCCGGCCGGATGGACGCGTACCGCGCACCGACGAGGAGGCCGGCGGGACGGGCACTGCCCACGTGCCGACGAGGTGGCTGGCGAGATGAGCGCGGCCCGCGCGCCGACGAGGAGGCCGGCGCTCTTTCTCGTCTTCTCCGCTGGCGTGGATCTTCCTCCTCCACCTCTACCGACGCCTTCCTCCTCCTCCGACGCTCCCGGTCTCCTCCGTGCCTTTCGTGCGCGGCAGCGCGGGTCAACATGCGGCCGTGGCTTGTTCGCGGCTGGGATCTGGATCTAGAATGGGCAGGAGCGCCAGATTGCCATGCAGGACCGAGTAGTAATAATTAGAAGATATAGGGGCACCAGCGTCTTTTTTCCGTGTCCTTGATACATGTGCCTAGCTAGCCCTCAAATGACAATCTTTTTGAACGGAGGAAAGATGCGTGGATCGCAGCTCGTACACTGAAATTGTCATGCATCCATACGTCGGGATTTCCCATCGATATGGTCTCCGTTCCACTTATTTCAACTCTGTTCTATAATTTTCAGCTAAATAGGTGTAGCTCCATAAATTTTATTATAGAAGAAAATGTGTGGTTGAGAGAGCTCTAGCTTTTTTTTTTTTGAGTTGCTCTATAATGAATTTGTAAAGCAGAGTTAGTGGAGCTGTCCTAGACCCATGTATATTCAGATTCACGTTATATACGTACAACACACGCACGTCACTTTTAATATACCCTAAGGTGCTTGGGGCCTCATAATCAGAGATCAAGACGGAAGAATGGTTCTAGCTGGGGCTGGCAACGTCAGTCCCCAGTGCATAATGCACTGATGGCTGAGACAATGGCGTGTGTGAAGTTGGTGGAGGCGGCGGAAGTGTAGGGTATTTCACGGATCCAGATAGAGACGGATTCCAGCCAACTGCAGTACTGAGCGAGACTCGGAGCCAAGCGGGATGCTTTTCATGTACATCCACAATTTCCTGCGTGACCGGTTTAGTAGTCACAAAATTTCTAACGTTCCACGATCTTGTAACTCGTCTGCGCACACAAGATTATTGCGAAGCTAGGCTTAATTTAGGATACGGGTTAATCAATGCCATGGCACACAAGATTATTGCGAAGCTAGGCTTAATTTAGGATACGGGTTAATCAATGCCATGGCCTATGATCCTCTCGATATTGTAAAGAACGTGGTTGCTCGCGAATGCGCTGAGCTATCGATGCGTAATACAAGGCCCTAGAGCCAAGCTTGAGATAAAATAAAAAAGAGAGGCGCAGAAGCAGTAGCTCTGATCCACTTGTCATGCATATGCTTCTGTGCTTTATCTTACTAAACCAAATAAAGGTTAATAAAAAGATGGATACTAGCTATACAGCCGGGTAGGCTTTATTACAGCATCTATCGTCCGTGTACTACTATATATATACAGTGACGACAAAGATACTCGCTCGGTTTGCTCCATCCAAGAGACCAAGACAGAGCTCGCCAAGCATGCGCGCATGACAACACCAAAGCGCGTACGTGTACGTGTCACATACACTGAGACTGCCATGCATGCGTCATTCATACATTATTTTAGAACAGTGTTGAACCGTACCATCGATTTCCGATATAGACACATACACGTACGTCACGCCGTGCATGTAAAATGAAAGAGATAGCTAGCAATGTATCCAGGCCATTCAAATCCCGATGAGACCGCCATGGGTGAAATTAAACCGATCGATGCTCCATCGCCCCATTGCCAACCCTGACCACACCTGACCAGCTGCTTCATCATCCGATCCATTATCACGTACTCAAGCGCAGCTAGCTGTACACAAGAGATCATGCAACCAAGTAAAACTATGGGCGGAAGGGGCTTCTTGCCGGCAGCGGCGGCGGTGGGGGCAAGCTGAAGCCGTCGTGGCCGGAGATCGATGGCCGGGAAGAAATTGGTGGAGGCGATGCCCATTTTGTGCTCACTCTACCTTGCACTGTAGCTACTCATTTCTGTTTCTTTTTTAAGTTTCCCACCGTTTAGAAATGACAAACGTATTTTGACGAGGATCGGAAATCATCAAACAAAATAGATTTTGACTCTTAACTCCCTTACAATATATATATATATATATATATATATATATATATATATATATATATATATATATATATATATATATATATATATATATATATATCATCAATTTCATCTTAGCTAGAGAGATACTATGAACACAAATATATTGATGCAAGCACTAAACTTGCATATAATTTGACCAATTGTTGGTCAAACTTTGCAAATCTTAATATTTCCCTGATCAAAATATGCTTATCATTTTTTAATAGAGGGCATAGACCATAAGTTGAATATTTATCCCGAACAGAACTACTCCCTAGGTAAAAGAACTCACTTGTCTTGTACAAAAGTCTATTGAGCAAGAATTGGAGCGTCGGGTGTGCGGTGGTGGCTCAGAGTGAGCTTGTAGGCCCGTGGCGGAGAGCGTTCATGTGTGTGGCGATTGGAGTGACTAGAAGCCAGTGGTAGATGGGGGAAAAAGAGGCGGACAGAGTTGGGTGGAGAAAAAGAGAAGGTTGTGGGACCCACAATGTAGTGATAAGAGTTGTATTAGTGGATGATTTTTGTCTCCGTAGATTCTCTTATATGGTGTGTGTAACGAAAATGGACCCAGATCCATTTACTTTGGATTTTGGTGTTTAATGACCAACACAACCAAATTTGACTAATGAATTTATAAATAATTGTTTTATAGTTCAATAGGGTGCAAGACGTGACTTGGACGAAGGTAACATGATGATCCGACAATTAACACCATAAGCAAGACCCTAGAAGCACATGAGAAGACCCAAGATATCAAGCAAAGTCCAAGCACGAAGATGGGAACCAGGCCGGACGCAAGATTGCGAAGAAACGAGCTCGGCAGAGGAGACCGGACGAGTCCGATCAGTTGCTCGGCAACAGCAGGCGTCAGCAGCAGCGACCGGATGCTGAGCGAGGCAGTGACCGAACGCACATACTTCACTGTTCATCGCCGTGGCAACAACTCAGTGAGAACCGGACGCAACAGCTGTGGACGACCTGACGCGCCAGGCAGTGGCGTCCGATCATGTCTAGAAAGGTTCTAGAGCGGCGCCAGCGGGACTGGACGCGTCCGATCGAGTGAGACCAGACTCGGCCCAGAGTCCGATCAACGCGCGGGCCCTAACGGTCGGTAGGATTGGACGCGTCCAATTAAGACGTGATCAGCGTCCGGTCACTAGCAGAAAGTTGAGTCTCGAGTCCAACGGCTACTTCTCACTTGTGGGGCTATAAATAGACACCCCAACCATCCATCTGCATGGTGGAGAGCTGGGGAAACATACAAGGGTGTTGATACACCATTGTAGTGATCTCCACTTGCATAGTGCTTAGTGATTCATTAGATGATTAGCGTAGGTGCTTTACGAAGTGCTTAGGTTGATTAGACCACCGCTTATGCGCTTGCTTTAGGTTTAGGTCTAGTGTTATTGAGGTTTGCACACCTCTTATTACTTGGTGCTTGCGCTTTCATTGTTGTACATCGGGGGCTTGTAGTCTTACGAGATCACACCAACTGTCTTTAATGGTGTGGCCGCCACCGTGTACCGAAGGGAACAAGGCCCGTGGTGGTTCGGCCGAAAGCTTAATAGTGAAGACGGAGGGGAGCGTTCGAGGAGAGGCTTGCTGGAAGGCACACCGGAGACCCACTTGCGTGTGGAAAAGAACCGGGGCTTTTCACGAGTTACCCCGACCGGGAGCTTGGCCCTTGCGAGAGATTCCTTGTGAGGGGCTCCAACGAGGACTAGGGGGAAGCTTGAGTGCTTCTCGATACCTCGGTAAAAATACCAAGTCGTCGACGAGTTTGCATCTCTACCTCATGTTTACCTTTCGCATTCACATTGCTACCTTGGTTAATTGCTTTACTTTCCTAGCTTAGTTGATAGACTAGTTGATAGGATTGGAACCTCAGTTGCATAACTCTTTTGTGGTAGAGATAGCAACACACCTAGCAAAACCGTAGTTGCACATCTAGATAGATTACTTTCTTGCATAGGTTTTGACTAGGTGGAATTAGGGGCCATAGTTTAGAGTAGTTTTTTAAGTTGCCTAATTCACCCCCCTTTTAGGCGTCATGGTCCCTTACAAGTGGTATCAGGACAGGTTGGCTCAATTTAGACCTTTGGCTTCACCGTCATTGAGCCGACGCTATTTGGAGTGGTTGGGATGGATGCTTCTAGGTCTCCGCATTTTGATGGCCTAACTTCCCCTACTATAAAGTTAGAATGGCTTATCACCTTGAGGCGGTAAATTTGGGTGTTTGGAGAGTCACTCGTGACGGGACGAAACCCATTAAGAATCCCGATAAACCCACAAAGAGTGAAGAAAAAGAAATTTATTTCAATGCTAAAGCTAAAAATTGCTTGTTTAAATCTTTTAGTATGGATGTATTTAACCAAGTGTTCACTTTAAATACGGCACATGAATTTTGGTTAAAATTACAAGAGCTCCATGACGGCACAAGTAATGTCCGTGAGCGAAAACATTGCCTAGCTCAACAAAGTTATGATTCTTTTGAAACGAATGATGATGAGCTTGTTCGTGATATGTATTTACGTTTGAATCTAATTATCAATGAGCTCAACTCTATAGGATTAACAAAGCTAGGTGATGCGGACATCGTGAGGAAGATCATGTCTGTGCTACTACAAAAGAAATAGTCAAGATGATTTAAAATGAAAAAGTTGTCAATTATAAAGTTTCATAACTTTTTGAGATGTACAACTTTTGTTTTTGTAGTTTCTCCATCCGAGGTCATTTGAAAAATTTGAAATTCAAATTAAAGAAATTCAAACGTAATTTTCCTCGACAAAATGAATTAAAATTGTTGACATCGAATTTTGGCTGATTTATCAGAGTAAGGGGCAGTCGGCTGCTGGTATATATCTACTGGAATCACATGCAACGATGAGAATCGAGTATGCATATAGACAGTGACTTTGTCAAGATTTCAATACTCGTGCAAGGCATGCATGGAGTCCAAGAGTTCTAATGCAAAGATTGGCTTCATTGAGTTCACTATCGGAAATAGGTGATTTGCTGAGTGTCAAAATATTTGCCGAGTGCATTCCATCGGGCACTCGGCCGGCCATCTATCATGCTAGCAAAGCATAGACGACATGTACACGTCACCATGCACGTGTACTATGCACACGAAAGACAGGAAAAATGCGTAAGATCGAGCAAGACAAGGTCGATCGATGATGGCTCATCATTATCAATCTCGATGAGGCCAGCCGCCGCCGTGGGTGAAACCGATGCCAGCCCCATCATATTTCGCCATTGCTATGCTCTAGCTAACCCTATAAATAATGCCCAGATCTCGACTTGACTTTGTAGCAGCTGCTTCACTTCGCTTCATCCACTGCATGCACGCCGGCGGACCGAAAAAGAATATGGGCAGGTTGAGCTTGACGGCGGCAGCGGTGGCCAGCGCCGACGACGGTGGCGTCGGCAAGCTGAAGTCGTCATGGCCGGAGATGGTTGGGAAAGAAATGGTGGAGGCGGTAGCCATCATGATATATGTCGCAGAGGCAGGACGTCATCTTCAAGCTCCTCCACACCAGCGACCCCCAGCCGCCGGACTTCGACGACCACCGCGTCTGCCTCTTCCTCGACGAAAACCTGATCATCTTCAGGACGCCCGTCGTCGGCTAGCTAGCTAGGCGGCCGAGACCGGATACGACGTATGTGCACGTCGTCGTCGTTCCTTCACGGGCAGCAGGTAGGATGCATCATGCATGCATGCATGACCGTACCGGCCGTACGTACGTGAGTTTGTGACCGTACGTGTAATAATATATACAATAAGCACCGTGTGATGTTGTAGTGCATGTGTGTGCGTAGCGTGTGGGAAATAATTATGCTCTATCTACCAGGCCGACCGGTGTGATTCAGTGGCCGTATACACTGATTTCCTTGCCATTTTGTGTGCTGTATTGCTCTAGCTTGCCACTGTATATGTAGCTACTTACTGTAACTTTTAGTTTCTGTTAGCTCACTTGCACTGTTTCCATGGGGAACTTAGGATGGAAGCTTCCATGGGGAACTTAGGATGGAAGTTGGATTTGTAGCAACGCTTCCTTTTTTTTAGGAACTTATCAATCGTCCCTAGAAATTCATTTTTTTTTTGCCTAGATTTGAGAATTCTAGGAAATGGATTTGTAGGGTCGGCTCAAATCCTCGGCTGCCCCTACTAATCGATTTATAGGAGTGACTTGGGAATTGCCCTTACAAATCGCTGATTTGTAGAGGCCCTTAGGTAGGGGTGGCTGGACAAACCGCTCCTACAAATCTTTTTGAGCCGCCTCTACAAACGTTTTGTGCAGTAGTATCTGTAAACCCGTAAATAGACCTAATTTTGCGTGTTATTCACATAACATAAAAGAATTAAGCCTGCTTGTGGGTTTGCAAATCAAACAAGTTAACCTCACTTATTACATCCATATGGAACTGCCATTCAGTCAATGTAACATACACGTTCACTCTGTTAACCGTTCATGACATCTTTTAAACTCCTGCATCAAACTAGACACGCTCATTGAATTGAATTAATGTGTGATTTTCATTGGAATCTATATGTGTATACCATGAAACTATACTTTTTGATATACATTTGCTCGCTCCCACCATGTATTTTGAAACGTTGTCTTAGTATAGGAAATGATATATCGGCTGCCAAAATCTAAATAGTTCGGCGAGAAGCGAGTACTCCCTATATCCTAATTAAAATACAATGCATTTTGACTTCTTAAATTTATACTGAATGCATTGTATTACATGATGAAGGAAGTACATCACTAATTCATAGATAGGGTCATGAGCAAGTCCAAGGCAGCAGAGCACTCGCTCTCCTGGGCCGTAAGTGGCATGGGCTGAGGCCTCTCACATAGTATGGGCCCATTGGCTCCTCCTAATGATCTTGTCGTCTCTGCCCCTCAGTCACACAATCGCTTTACTCTCTAGCTCACATCTCCGTGTCAGAGTTAGTGTAACGTCATCGACGACGAAGGCAAAAATAGAAATATAAGATAAAAAATGCAACACACGACAAATGCAGTCTGTACGTCGTTGTCTTGTTGGGCTGTTATTTGTAAAGATTGTGATCCTAGATAGAATCGTCTTTTAGGCCTTGTTTAGATTGCCTCAAAGTTTTAAGTTTTTTCACTCTCTCTTCATCATATCAATTTTTGAACGTATGCATGGAGCATTAAATGTAGGTAAAAAAAGTAACTAATTGCACAGTTTGGTTGTAAATCACGAGACAAATCTTTTGAGCCTAGTTAGTCTATGATCGAACAATGTTTGTCAAATACAAACGAAACGTGCTACAGTGTCCAGATTGCAAAAAATTACAATCTAAACAAGGCCTTAATTTGCTAATAATATCAGAACGGGGTCACATACACGTAGGTAGGATGATATAGTCAGAAACACTTTGATTGACATAGGGTCGGAAGAATATATATATGTAAAACCTAGGATACATGATGTGATATTTATTATTTCAGTTTGTTAATACTCTCTCCTTGTCCTAATAAAAATAAAAACCACACCCCCTGAGAAGTTAAATGATTCTAATTAAATTTAACCAAATATTTACAAACAATATTAATATTATGAAACATGATAAATATCACTAGATTAATAACTGAATATAGTTTCACAATAAATGACCTATTTAAAGATATAAATGTCAATATTTTTTTTCTACAAATCTAGTTAAACATAGAATCGATTGGCTCGTCAGGGAGTAATACATGCATTTTTTTTTGAGAGAGAGAGTATTCTATGTTCATCGGAACACACGACACAGGGACATTCGGTTGTGGTGACCGGCGGTGAGCTCTAACATATACTCCATCCGTTTCAAATTATAATTCATTTGACTTTTTGCTCGTCTTATTCAAAAAATTTACGCAAACATAGTCAAATTTAAGTCATTCTTAAAGAACTTTTGTTAATAAAGCAAGCCACAATAAAAGTCAAACGAACTATAATTTGGAACGGATTTAGGACCTCTTTGGCACGGCTTATACCGGCTTCGGCTTCATTTATTTTGCACAAATCGAGGCACTGTAGCGTGAAGCCGTTTTGTAAGCCGAGGTTAAAATGAACTAGAAGCCGCGAAAAACTAGTTTTTCTGGTTTCACCGGCTTTGCCTTCACCGGTGAAGCTGTTTTGGATGAGCCGTGCCAAAGGGGGCTTTAGCATATAGTAAACAAAAAGTTCCTGATGAAACGAGGCAGGTACTATTATTAGTACCTAGCTATGACCGGGCACTAAATTAAGCAGCTCCTAATTTTTTAGCATAACCTTTGTTATACCGTCACGAATGACGGGGCGCGCTCTCGATCGTGTATATATATACACACACGTGTCGTCGTACAGGTATCTGAGTATCTACTACTCTCACGGAGCTAAGCTTAGATCTAGCTGTGGTGGGCCGGACAAGATGAGCGTGCCGATCCCTGGGAAGTCGTCGTGGCCGGAGCTGCTGGGCGTGCTGGCGACGCCGGCGGCGACGGCGATCGCCCACGACAGGCCGGACGTGTCCGTCGAGGTGCTCCCGCCGGGGTCGCCGGTCATCCCGGACTTCAACCCCGCGCGCGTCCGCGTCTTCATCGACAACAACAGCATTGTCAACCAGGTCCCCGTCATCGGCTAGCTAGCTAGCTAGCTAGCGCCGCCGCCGGCCAGCCGCGCTGCCGGTTTTGTTTGGAGTCGTGATGTGTGTGTGTCGTCCTCGTCGTCTGCTGCTCGTCAGTCATCACACGGACGCAGTCGACTTGTGTGTGTACGTGGTGTGTAATGGAATAAATATCCCGGTGCGGTTGCCTGTTGCGTGTCCTCGCTTTCGGCTGGGACATGCATGTGTACGTGTGATTTGCCGGCAAGTCATCAACTACTGTGCTACTCCTTCCTACGTGTGGGAATTGAAGAGTGAACTACCGGTTTTTTTGTTACCATTACATATTAAATCTCCAGCTATATACACTACTAAAAAAAGGATAATCACTTCTGGGACTTTCGCCACCAGCTATGTGAGAACTGGTGGGATAGATTTAACTGCCTGTTCATAGGCTGACGGGACGCAGAAGGGTGATTTACAGATAGTGGATAAACGTTTTCAGTGCCGGTTCGACGTATGACCCGGCGGTGAAAATAGTACCGGTCTTCGCCGCCATATCATATGCGGAACTGGCTGTGAAAACATTTAGCATCGTCGGTTAGTCTCCTATTGCGCAACACACACTATAAACCGACGCTGATAAGGAATTTCATCATAGTTTGAAGATGGAAGGACGTAGTAGTGCCCGTTAGAGCAGTGGTAAAAATGGCGGTTATATCGACATTTGTTTTGCCTAGAATCATAGGCTTAGTGATGGGAATCCCCAATCTTCTGTTTGGTGGAGGTAACTCAAAATTTGGTGGAAACTTCATACTCATGATTTGGCTTCCTATCACGAAGACTTGAACCTCGCAATCGCATCGCTGCATCCCTTCTAGCTATCAACCATGCACTGCCTGGTTGACCTCATGATGAAGGCTAATCACTGCCTATGAATCACAAGAAAAAACAAGAGAGACACAACTCAACTCGCAGAAAATAATTAAGCTCACAAGTCCAAGTTTCACAGACCCATATATACGGTGAAACTGTTTGATGAAAGATTAATCTAAGCAAAGTATATAGTATTAGGGATCGATAAGGACCAAGATGTGTCCATAATGGACTCTGACGCAATATATAATTGACCCAACAACCAAAATGTGAGCTTAAGCAACTTCCTTAGCCTTTATAATATCTATCATCTCATCTATACTCTCATCAGAATCCCCTAGAACTATTTTACAATTTGCTGATACTCTAGCAAGGTATCCATTACTAACATCCTGTAAAATAGAAAAAGTTTTTTCGGATATACCTTAGAAATCCATCTGTGCCCTCCTCTTCGCGGAGCTTAGGTGAACAAGAGTTGTTCCCACCACCCTCTTGTTGACTCTCCCTTCCAGCTATGGCTGAACTCTTTCAAGCTTCTTGATGATCGTTTCCTCCATTAGCAAGTCATCACGCCTCTCCACTGCAGTCCTCTCAGCCACACGAATGATCTCAACAATTTCTTCAACATTTTGAGAACTTGGCAACACTGGTCCTTCTAAATCCATCATCAGTTCCATTTGCCCTGAAACTGCCATCTGATCTCACTACTACACATACCATTTGTAGGGGCGGCTCCTGATGATTTGTAGAGACGGTTTTGCCAACCGCCCCTACCAAAAAGTGGCTACAAATGGCCGATTTGTAGGGCGGTTGGCCATCCAGCCCTACAAATTGGATTTGTAGGGGTGGCTCACTATTTGTACGGGTGGCTGGATATTGAGCCGCCCCTATAAATCTGTTTCAAAAAAATCACTAACCTGGGTAAAAAAAATAGCAAAAAAACTTTTTTTAATTCGGGAAGGCCCCCACCGGTCAGCCACACGTCGCACGCTCGCAAGCCGCAAGTCACGTATTTTTTCGCATGAAATTCGCGAGCTCCGCCGCGGCCACTGGGGTTCGAGGGTCACGTGTTCCCTCTAACCACTCCACCCATCACTCACTAGTGTGTATTTCTTTCCCCACATATTAAGCTAAACCGAGTTTGAATTGATTATTTGAGGTCCTAAATGAATTCAAATAAAAAAGTTGCCAACTACAAAGTTTCATAACTTTTCGAGATCTACAACTTTTATTTTGTTAGTTTCTCCATCCGAGGTCATTTACAAAATTTAAATTTCAAATTTGAGAAATTCAATCGTAGTTTTCCTTGATAAGATTATTTCTAATCAAAAGTTGTCAACTACAAAGTTTCATAACTTTTCGAGATCTACAACTTTAGTTTTTGCTGTTTGTCCATCCGAGGCTTTGTTTAAAAAATTCAAATTCCAAATTTTTGGAAATTAAAACATAGTTTTTCTTGACGAGATGATCTCAAATGAAAAAGTTGTCAACTATAAAGTTTCATAACTTTTCGAGATGTACCACTTTCATTTTGGTAGTTTCTCCATCCGAGGTCATTGGAAAAATTTAAAATTCAAATTTATGAAATTCAAACGTAATTTTCCTCGACAAAATGAATTAAAATTGTTGACACCGGATTTTGGCCGATTTATCAGAGTAAGGGGCAGTCGGCTGCTGGTATATATCTACTGGAATCACATGCAACGATGAGAATCGAGTATGCATATAGACAGTGACTTTGTCAAGATTTCAATACTCGTGCAAGGCATGCATGGAGTCCAAGAGTTCGAATGCAAAGATTGGCTTCATTGGGTTGGTCAATCAGGAAAAGGGGTCGTGCAATATATTCGTGCTTTTGTGTTGCAGCTAGCTACGTGCTGGAGTCCGTGCATGCAAGGAAAGGAATCTGATTGGCTCCTGGCTCCTGGCTGCCAGCGTGGTGAAGATGCAAGCCAACCGCGCGAGAGAAGCTCAACAAGAGGAAGCATATGTGTACGTACGCGTTACTAGGACTACAAATTGTTTGGCCGATGCATAGCCAAATAAAATAGATTTGTAGAAGAAAGGGAAGGCCTGCGTGTGTAAGCAAAGTTGATCAAAATGAGGAAGGCTCCGAGAGGGGTATGGTCACGTTGGTTTTGGCTGAGTTCGTGATTAGCTGGCCAGATGAAAAAGGAAGCAAGAAGGAGATATGAAAGAAAATATATTTTAATATTATTTGGCCAGGCTACATAAGGTATATCATCTACGTGCAAGGGAGGAAAGGAAAGCTAGAAGATTAGAGATATACATGCATACGTGAACACCAGACATGCATGTACGGCTTATACATACATACGCTTTCAAGAGCAAAAACTACTTGCTCCTTGGACGAGAAATGGAGTCGACATGGAGCTCAATGCCTGCACGGAGCTCGTTGCCGTGGAGTGGCGAGGGGGAAGCCAGCGGGCGGGCAGCTGCGTGGTCCCGGCGTGTGGCTGCTCGACTCTAGAGACAGGGTGTGTGGTGCCCCGCGGCGAGCATTGCCCACGGCGAGCGCATGCTCTGTTTGCGGGGACCGCGGCGGGGCGCCCCTGTGGTGGAGGTGGCAGCGCCGCCTGCTTGTGGCGAGCGCATGCGCTGTCTGCAGGACTATGGTGAGGCGCCCTTGCGGTGGAGGTGGCAGTGCTGCCCGTGACGAGCTCTTGCGCTACCTACGGCGAGCGACCCTGCGCTAGAGAAGGTGATCAGTGGGCGGGCGTCGCAGTGGAGTCGAACGCTGATGTTTGATAGTGTGGTGGATAAGGAGTGGGTCAACGGGTGCGTCTAGGCGAACGGGGAGGCTGGGTGCCCTATTCTAATCATTATTGTAAATTTATATCACTTTAGCTCTCGAGGCTCCAGTTTAAATTGTCGTCTAAAGTTTAGCCAACCTCACAAAAAATTTAGATCGTATATGTGAGTTAAAGTGGTCTTAAGTTTTAGTCCTCAACATTACTCAACTAAACTTTAGATCATACTCTCTCCGTCCCAAAAAGAGTGATGTTCTGAGATTTTTGGACAGACTAGTGGAGAAGAGAAATGTCTCTAATACCCTTAGTTTGTTACACATGATTTCCTTAAAAGAAGGGATATCATGTGGTGTACTTTCTAATTAAGACGTGTTGCATGCAAGCATGCAGAGATCTGCGGGAGGCAACAAACAGTAGCACATGTCAATTGGTAATTTGGCGCCGGATCTGTTGGGTATGCATGAGTCGACAGATTCTTTTGTGGGCCAACACCATGTCTAAAATTCATAACATCATTTTTTGGACAAATTTCAAATCATATAACATTATTTTTTCTGGGAGGGAGGGAGTAGGATAAAAAATCCTAAGTAATTTGCAGATAGAGATAGGGCTGTGAGCAAGTCTTAGGCAGCAGAGCACTCGCTCTCCTGGGCCGGAAGAGGCTTGGGTGGAGGCCGCTCGCAGCAGTATGGGCCCATCGGCTCCTCCTATATTAATGATAAATGCGCGTAGCCGGCCTAATATCCTCTCTATCTTTCTCCAACAGTCACACATGACACAGTCACCTTACTTACTCTCTTGCATCCTAGTTTCACTGTCAGTGTAACATCATGGACGACGAGGGTAAAAATAGAAATAAAAGTAAATTTTGATCCTATATAGAATGATATACCTACCACACTCCGACATTTGCACTCTGTACATCGTCGTTCTCTTCTTTGGCTGCATAGTTGTATTATTTGTAAATATTTTGATCCTATATAGAATCGTCTGTATCGGATATGATTTTTCCACAAATGCATGCATACGAGGCATACGCATTCGTACTAAAACTTAGGATACATGATTGTGATCTAAAACCACTAATATGCATGCATGCATAGAGCAAACAAAAGGTTCCTGATGAAGGAAGAACTGATTTCACGAGGTTTGGCATTAATCCATCAAGCATCTTACAGAGAAGAGATGACCTCAGCTATCTTGAAGAGCCCTTCTCAAACATTGAAATTGACAGAGTAATTAAGGAACTGCCAAACGATAAATCATCTGGCCCAGATGGCTTTAGCAATGAGTTCTTAAAAAAAATGCTGGCCAACTATAAAGGAGGATTTCTACAGATTATGCAGAGAGTTCCACAGCAACAATGTCTACCTCAGAAACATTAATTCTTCATACATTACACTCATCCCTAAAGTGGAAGGGCCTAGAACAGTTAATGATTATAGGCCAATTTCCTTGTTAAATTCATCAGTAAAATTGATAACCAAGTTGTTGGCAAACAGGCCAATGATTACAAAGCTGGTGCACAGAAACCAATATGGGTTCATCAGTGGAAGGACTATTCAAGATTGCCTTGCATGGTCACTGGAATACTTGCACATGTGCCACCATTCAAAGAAGGAAATTGTTGTTATCAAACTGGATTTTGAAAAGGCATTTGATAAAATGGAACATGAGGCTATGCTGACAATCATGAAAGAAAAAGGCTTTGGGAATAAATGGTTGGAATGGATGCAGTCAATATTTTCTTCAGCCATTTCAACTGTTCTTCTAAATGGAACCCCAGGGAAAAGGTTCAACTGTTTGAGAGGTGTGAGGCAAGGTGATCCTTTATCACCCTTGCTGTTTGTACTAGCTGCTGACTTCCGACAATATCTGGTCAATAAGGGTAAAGAGTTGGGAATGTTAAGGTTACCTATACCTATAGAGTCAAATCAAGACTTCCCAGTGATATAGTATGCTGATGATACACTGCTTGTGCTAGAAGGGGATACAAGGTAGTTATTCTTCCTCAAATCAGTGCTCAACACCTTCTCTGAAGCCACAGGATTAAGAGTAAACCTCAGAAAATCAATGATGCTGCCAATAAACATCAATGAAGAAAGATTTGATCTGCTAGCCAAGACCTTTGGCTGCTCTAAGGGGTCATTCCCATTCACTTATCTTGGCCTTCCCATGGGGTTGACCAAACCAAGAATTCAAGAATACCTACCCTTAATAAGTAAGTGTGAAAAAGACTAGGAAGTGTATCAAGCTTTCTCTCCCAGGCTGGAAGATTGGAATTGACAAATGCAGTATTCACATCCCTCCCAACCTTCTTCATGTGTACACTTGCTTTACCCAAAACTGTGATTAAAAGAATTGACAGCTTCAGAAAACACTGCCAGTAAACCACGAAAAGCAGCATGGAAGATGGTTTGTAAAACCAAGGAAGAAGAAGGTCTAGGAGTCATTGACATTGAGAAACAAAATGAAGCCCTGCTGTTAAAGAACCTAAACAAGTTTTTCAACAAGAAGGATATTCCTTGGGTACAGCTGATTTGGGAGAAATATTATAGGAATGGGAAACTACTAGGTCACACAAAGAAAGGATCTTTTTGGTGGAGGGATATCTTGAAATATCTCCCTCATTTCAAAGAAATGACAAGGGTCCAATTACAATGTGGCAGCAGTATTCTTTTCTGGCAGGATAACTGGAATGGGCAAGAGCTAAAATCATTGGCTCTAGAACTATATTCCTTTGCAAAAAACAAGCTCATTACAGTACAGAAGGTCAGGGAGCAGGGAGATTTCATCCAACTACTTCATCTACCAATCTCAGAAGAAGCTTTTGAGCAAATGCAGCAACTGCTACAAATCTTGGGAAGTCTGACAATAACAGAAGACAAGGATATCTGGAGGTATATATGGGAGAAAAATTTCAGCTCTTCAAGAGCATACAGGGCTCTAATGGGGCATCACTAAGTTAATAATGTATTTCGATGGTTGTGGGAATGTCTTTGCCAACCTAAGCATAAGGTATTCTTTTGGCTTTTAATCAAGGACAGATTGAGTACAAGGAATATTCTAAAAGAAAGAACATGCACCTAGAGTCCTACAATTGTGTTTTGTGCCTTCAAAACACTGAAGAAACCTCTGTCAACATCTCTTGCTTCAGTGCCCATTCATAAAGCAATTAATGCTGGAGACTGATAAACATTGACATTCCTCAGAATGAGAACTTTCCAGAGATCACTGAAACTGCATTCTCAGTTTTTTATGGCAGCTGTGATCCTAATCTGTTGGGCCATTTGGACGGCAAGAAACGACCTAATCTTCAGAGGGATCCAGCCGTCAGTAAACAATGCCAGAAGCCTTTTTCACAAAGAAATCCTCTTGCTCTTGCATAGAGTGAAGTTAAGTCTGAACTTTCAGTTGGAACAATGGATTCAAAACCTGCTGTAATAGTTAGAGCTAAGCTCATTTTCTTTGTTTCCTAATTTCTTAGCTTAGGTTCAGGCTTAACCTCGTTGTAATTCCTATTTGAGAACTCTTCTCTTTTTATTTCAAATAAATCCCTGCAGGGGCTTCGGCACCTCCAGTTTCATAAAAAAAAAAAAACGAGGCATACGCATTCGCCTAGCTATGACCGGGCGCTAAATTTATATTAGCAGCTCTAACTATTTTTAGCAGAACCTTCATATTATCGTCAGTGAAGGCGTGGAGCTCTCGTGCTAGTACTATATAAATACACACACGTGTCTTCGTAAAGGTACGGTATCTGAGTATCTACAAAATATCTCATCGCACACTGAGCTAAGCTATCGCGTGCTAGTGGGCCGGGCAAGATGAGCGTGCCGATCCCCGGGAGGTCGTCGTGGCCGGAGCTGGTGGGCGTGCTGGCGACGCTGGCGGCGACGGCGATCGCCCACGACAGGCCGGACGTGTCCGTCGAGGTGCTCCCGCCGGGGTCGCCGATCATCCCGCCGGAGGACCCGAACTACAACCCCACGCGCGTCCGCGTCTTCATAGACAGCAACGGCATTGTCAACCAGGTCCCCCGTCATCGGCTAGCTGTAGCTAGCGCCGCCGCCGGCCAGCCGCTGCTGGTTTTGTTTGGAGTCGAGATGTGTGTGTGTCGTCGTCGTCTGCCGCTCGTCAGTCATCACACGGTGGCGCGGTCGACCTGTGTGTGTGGTGTGTAATGGAATAAATATCCCGCTGCTGTTTGCCTGTTGTATGTCCTCGCTTTCGTCTAGGACATGCATGTGTACATGTGATTGCAGGCAAGTCATCAACTACTGTGCTACTCCTTCCTACATGTGGGAATTTGAACTTTTGAAGAACAAACTACCGGTGTTACCATTAGGTAACAAATCTCCACCTATATATACCTACTACAGAAAGGATGATGATCATCGCAGTGACTTTCACCGTCAGTTATGTGAGAACCGATGGCGATACATTTCACCTCGGGTTCATAGGCTGAGGGGACGCAGAAGGTGACTTACCGGCAGTGATGAATGTTTTCACTGCTGGTTCGACCCATGATCCGGCGGTGAAAACAGTGTCATCTTCGCCGCCGTATCGTACGCTGAACCGGTGGTGATAACATTTAGCACCGCCTGTTAGTTGCCCAATGAGCAATGCACTTATAAACCGGCGCCGATAAGAATTTTCATCACCGGTTTGAAGATGGAAGGCTGCAGTGCCCGTTAGAGTGAAAGTCGCAGGTTATACATTTGCTTTTATTTTTATTACAAAATAATATTAATGATCTCATCAATTCAACTAGCGATGTCACTAATATGTTTTTATTATTTATAATAATTCTTAAAACGGCAACTTTTTACATAAATTTTTCTAAAACTTTAAAGTCCCACATACCTTTTGAATTGTAGCTTCATTTTACGTGGTTTTTGTGCCTACGCAATCGTAGAAACACTACTACGATAAACTTAACCGAGGCGGGAAAAAAGGGTTTACCGAGGCAGGCACCCCGTCCGCCTCGACCTAAAGGGGTAAATCAATGATTTACCAAGGCGGACCAGTTGCCCGCCTCGATTAATAAAAATAAAAAAAATAAAAAAATGACAAGCCCAAACGCGAGCCTATCTAGGGCCCAGCATCGAGCCCATTCCTGTTGCACCCGCCGTGCCGCCGCCGCGCACGTGGAGCCCGATCCATCGCGGATCCGTCGCTGGAGAGGCCGCCACACTCGGAGAGGGGCAGGAGCACCGCCGCGCTGGATGCACCGCTTCGTGGCGGTAAGGCGCGCGCATCCGCGGTGGTGGAGGTGCTCTGGCGGTGAGAAGGAGCGCGCGCCGGATCTGGCCAAGGAAGGAGGGGAGCGCCACCGCCCCCAACCGGATCTGGCCGAGGAAGGAGGGATCGGGCCGCACGCCGCCGGATCGGGCCGCACGCTGTCGCATACGCCTCGATCCGCCTCAACCTGCATTGTACTGCCTCATCCGCCGTCGGAGTTCGCGGAGCATGCCGCCGGGGTGTGCGGCATCCACGCCGGTGTGCGCGACCCCCTGCTGCTAGAGCGCGCCATCGAGAGATGGAGTAGGGAGAGGGAGAGGGAGGTTGCGAGGAGCCAGGTGGGGCACTGCTTAGGCTCGGTCTCGGAGGGAGATGGAGGTCGCGAGGGATGGGAGAGGTGCCGAGTTTGCCGCAGAGAGAGTAGGGCCCGGTGCCGCGGGAAAGAGAGGAGAGAAAGGAGAGGGAGAGTGGAGTGTTTAGGGTTTCTGGTTTCGTTTATATAATGGAGATGGTAGTGGACTAGTGTGGACTAGTGGGCTGAGCCTGATTTACCGAGGCAGTAGCGTTAGAATGCCCGCCTCGAGTAATGATTTACCGAGGCGGTTGCGTTAGGATGTCTGCCGATGGACGCTTTAGGTTTCCCGCCTCCGTGAATCATTAACTGAGGCGGTTGCTGGGCTGCCTGCCCGGCCACCGAATAGCGGAGGCGGGCAACCAGCCCGCCCGCCTACGAGCCCCTTTGCCAAACGCTATGTGAAAGTTTTTATGTAGTAGTGAATTGAGACCTACATGTTAGTAGTAGCCTTTACAGTAGATCTTTGTAATGTTTGATATACTGAGTTTAGTTTTATTTGTTATGCCCAATAATCTGTTTGGTGGAGGTAATAACTCTGGATTTGGTGGAAACCTTCATACTCACGATCTGGCTTCCTATCACAAAGACCTAGACCTCACAATCGCATCATCACATCTCTTCTGGCTATCAACCATGCATTCCTTTGTTGACCTCTCGTCATGAAGGCTAATCACTGCATGTGAATCACAAGAAAAAACAAGAAAGACACAACTCAATTCACAAAAAGTGATTAGCCTCACAAGTCGGGGTCTTGCAAACCTATATATGGTGGAACTCTTTGATTACAGATTAATAATCTAAGCAAAATATATTGTATTAGGAGTGGATAAGGACCACTGGATGTGTCCATAATGGACTTCGACGCTATAAATGACCCAACAATCCAAAAGAAGGTGATGCAACACCCTGATAGATCATGTACATACACTTGTTTCAACGAGGATTGCCATTGACTAGTAAGGATTTGCCTTGGAACTGTTTCTATCGGAAAACTTATCTCCCTAGAGTCTGTATGCAATCTGGGTGTTGGTTTTAGTATGAGTTGCTCATACAGTCTGAGGTGGACCGGAACTTGATATGGATTGGGCACCCTCTGCCACCATGGCTATCTCCGTGTGCTTCTTGATCCTATCTCAACTTACTCGTCGTGTGTGTGTCTCTCTCTCTCTCTCTCTCTCTCTCTCTCTCTCTCTCTCTCTCTCTCTCTCTCTCTCTCTATATATATATATATATATATATATATATATATATATATATATATATATATATATATATATATATATATATATATATATATATATATATATATATATATATATATATATATATATATATATATATATATGACGACCGGTCCAAGACAGTACTCGCCAAGCATGCATGACAACACCAAAGCGTATCGTCATACGTGTCAGATCGAGGATGGACGCATGGGCCGGCTCAGATCCTAATATTAGTGCCAATTTAACATCAGACAACGAAAGCAAAAATAGAAATTATGTACGTGCACTCCACATCACATACCTTGTACATCGTTGTCTTGTCGGCTGCTTAGTAGTTGTAAACGTTGTGGTCCTAGGTAGAATCATCTTTAGGAGTATTTGGCAAATTAACAGCATCGATCGGAACGTAGAATTAACTCATATATCGAGATTCTATATGTTTCTCAACAAAATATTTGCATGATTAAGGTTAAGTAATATCTTACAAAGATCGAAGCATGTTAATTGATTCGTATTAATTTATTTGTTTTTTTTCTAATTTTAAGTGGACAGTTTGAACTAACATTTCCGCTACAAAATAATTTGAAGTTATTTATATCAATCTAAAGATGTCATGAAACTTTTTAACATAGGATTCCGTTCCAGGCCAGAGATAGTTTTATTGACGCATGAGACTATAAAACTCCACTTCTCCTATATCTCAAGTGCTTGATTTTTTGTTGTTTGGACAACGTGCAATTTTTTATATTGTTTGGCAATATCAAAGAAATTATGAATTATCTTTCATAAGTTTTTTTTGTTTTAACTGTACTAGTTGATTGTGTAAAAAATTGTTGCCTGAAAATTTCTAAAATTTTAATCACCTAAAATATAGCAACTCTTGTTTATGAGTAGGACGATAGTATCCTAAGAATAATATTCTAGCTACTATTCGTATCAGATCATATGTCAATCAAACCTTGGCTGCATGCAAACAAACAAAACAAAAACTTATTTCTGATAAAACGAGGCATACGCATTCCTACTTTTACTTTCAGTTTTTTTATACCTGTGACGGCGCGCCAATATTAAGAAGCGTTAACTTTTAGTCATCAATGACGTGGCGCCCTCCCTGATCGGCCGTATATATATATACGTGTCGTAGAGGCGGTATCTGAGTATCTCAGACTCACACTAAGAGCTAGCTAGCGAATATAACCGCGAGCGGCCGACGACACCGGACAAGATGAGCGTGCCGATCCCCGGGAAATCGTCATGGCCGGAGCTGGTGGGCGTGAATGCGACGCTGGCGGCGACGGCGATCGCCCACGACAGGCCGGACGTGGCCGTGGAGGTGCTTCCGCCGGGGGCGCCGGTCATCCCGGACTACAACCCCTTGCGCGTCCGCGTCTTCATCGACAACAACAACCTTGTCTCCAAGGTCCCCGTCATCGGCTAGGGCTCTAGAGGCCTCTAGCTAGCCAGGCACCAGGCGCTGCACCCGGCCAGCAGCTGGTTTTGATGTTTGGAGTCATGTGTGTCATCGTCTCGTCAGTCATCACGTACGGTGCCGCGATCGAGCTGTGTGTGTGTGGTGTGATGGAATAAATACCGGTTGCTGTTGTCTGCATGGCCTCGCTCTCTCGGCTGGGACATGCATGTGTACCTGTGAGATTACCGGCAAGTCATACACTACTGTGCTACTGGTGTTCAAACAATGCTGGTCTTCTACCTCTCGCTCTCTATGCTTACGAGAGTGAACAGATTATGAGTGATCGTAAACAAAACGAATGTTATTTTCATTTCTATTTTGAATTTGAATACAGAAAAAACCGTATTATCAAGGGGGATACAAATTGGCAAGCTTAAAGTAAATTAAGTGCTAACTACCTATCCAAACAAACAGCTAAGTCCCAAGTAAAAGCCAAAGCCAGAAAAGCTTAACTCCTATTCTTTCTGGAAAGTGCGGAACTTCCGTACTTAACGGTTGATCGTCTAATAAATAGGGAAGGAGTACAAATGTACTCTCTCCCCCTTCTTCCCCAATGGTCATCGGCAACATTACTCACTCATCTGCCCTTGGATAGCTCTCTCTCACCCCCAATGAAGGATCCCCAACCTCTCCCATTCATTCTTAGTGAAATCCCTAGAGAAATTGGATCTAGAAGTGAGTTAGAGAGCTTGTGAGAAAGGTTTCAGATGTTCTTGCCTCTTAGCTGTTGGTTTGTGTTCTTTTTCTCTTGGAGCTCGGCCTCATAATGGCTAGAGGATACCCTGGAGTTCCCAATTGGTTGTGGTTGAGCACTAGAAAGTTCGAATTGCCCTTGCGAAGGTAGTGAAAACCCGCAAGCTCGATGTTTGTGGTTCGCTTGAGAAGAGGATAGGAGTAGAAAAAACCCAAAGCCTTTGTGGCTTCCTCAGCAACGAGGATGTAGACATGCCTTCACTATGTAAAAAAAGGTCATATCCACCAGCGACACCTACAGACGCCGGACGAAAGCACGTCTGTGATAAAAAAATTATAGACGCACGTTCCCCGACAAGCGTCTATAGTAAATCGCCGACCAGAGTCGCTGGCCCGGTGGGGTCAACACGCGTCTATAATAATGGGTTGCTACAGACGCATGTACTTAATGCACGTCTGTAGTAACGAAAACAGTACAGACGCATGACTCGGAACGCGCGTCTATAGCTTAATCCTTACTGCAGACATGTGATGGCTAAAGACGCGTTTGTAGTAAGTAAAACAGTACAAACACATGACTCTGAACGCGCGTCTGTGCTAGGATCTTACTGCAGACGGGTGCAGGCTACAGATGCGTCTGTAGTAAGTTATCAGTACAGACGCGTTACGCTCAATGCGCGTATGTAGAAGACTCTTCCTGTAGACTGGTGAAGGCTATAGACGCATCTGTAGTAAGTCATTAGTACAGATGCGTTACCCTAAACCGGTGTCGGTAGTTTGTGCTTATTATAGGCGCGCAAAAAGCACATATGTAATAAGCCCTTATTATAGATGCGTTATTACAAAGCGCTTTTGTGATGATCCTGAACGCATGTTTGTGATGTGTTTTTTTACGTAGTGCTTGGTGGCTCTACTGAACCTCAGGGTAAATCATGTGTCTTGTCCTTTATTGTTGTTAATTTGTGCTATACCTCTTGTTTGCACCCATATTCCAGGGCTTCTAGCCGATCTACTCATATAGTGTGTTGTAGCTGCAGGGACTTGGTGCTAAGCGAAGCTCATACACCTAGGAGGCTTGGTATTTAACTCAACCTAATTTTAGACCCTCTATTAAATTTAGTTTTTAGCTAGGACGCGCAGAACTTCTGCGAATTTGTCCAAAATTTCTGCACCGTGGAAGTTTCGCCGAAATCTACTGTGGAACCTTCACATTTTGCTAATCCACTGCATGGGTTTTAGGTTTTTACAAGCCTATTCACCCCCTCTAACCCTGACTGATCCTTTCAATAGCTAACCGAGCACTGCAGAACTCACACAGGCCTCTTTACATGGGCTGGCTCCATCCATTCCGCCCTCGCAAAGACCCTGCTTGACCCCAAGTAGGAGCAAAAGGGAATTGTTGCTTGCGAGCTTCAAAGTCTTTCCATGTCGCCAAAACGTATGTTTCAGTCCTAAAAACATCTGCAAGCTAGGCTAAAAGATAAAAGAGGAAAAAGTGGTGCATTGAAAATCGTACAAGAGATTCTTTCCTGCTACACACTCAGTTCACCCTGGATCTCTTTTTGTCAGAGTGAGAAAGCTAAAGAGATAGAAGAATCTTTACATCCATATGTTTATGCATTTCCACTGCAAAAATTCAGGCCACATTGCATAGTACTGCATGATGCATATGCTAGCATTGCATTGCATGAGGCAATACAAAAAGGTTACTTGAGGGAGCACACGTACTGTGTTAACTGAATAGTCATGTATTCATGTTAATTTGGTCTGAGCTCTTACACGTACTGTGTAATATAATTAGTAGTAGTAACGGTGGTCATTGGCAGGAGATGAAAGCTTTCCCACTTTACCCATGCATGATAAGGCTCTGTCATTGCTCAGCAGTTTCACTCACTATCAGGCCTTAATGCAGGAGTCAGTGTTAGAGTATATATTAGAATATCTCCAGATATGGTAGATTAAGATCGTATAATCTCGGCTTACCTTATGTATCTAAGGGAGACCTTTTGCACCCTAAGCAATGTACTACTATATAATCCATCCACAAGACTTAGCAATGCAGTTTTTCTATTCCTCCAATAGTCAGGTATGTAGCTGTTCCCTATCATACATCAGCATGCATGTAAGATTTTTTTGACCACTATTGGTTGTCTCTTTGATTATCTGTGCCATGCATATATATATGTTCATTGGAATACGGGACAATAGCCGTCTATAGGCCCTCCAGTCCTAGGTGACCAGCCGGCGACCTCTAACAGCAAACAAAAGGTTACCTGATGAAACGAGGCAGCCTAAACTTTCCAGCAAAGCCTGGCATCAGGAATGGCGTGGCGCCAGGCCGTGTGTACTCCTATATATACACACGTGCGTGCCGCGCTAGTGAGGAGCGGGCAAGATGAGCGTGCCAATCCCCGTGAAGTCGGCATGGGCGGAGCTGGTGGGCAAGCTGGCGACGCTGGCGGCGACGGCGATCGCCCCACGACAGGCCGGACGTGGCCGTGGAGGTGCTCCCGCGGGGGTCGCCGGTCGTCCCGGGCTACAACCCCGACCGCGTCCGTGTCTACATCGACACAGCAACGGCCTTGTCGCCAACAGTGCCGGTCTTATGATTTTAAGAGCCCTCTGGCGATTTTGTCTTAACTACTCCTCTTGACCACGTATAAAATCTTATAATATATAGACACTAATTTTACTTGCAAAATAAAAACAAATTCAATAATATATTTTTAATTTAACATGTCTGATAATTATCGAGGAACAATATAGATTAAATAATATATTTGTAGATGTATGATAATTATCGAGGAACAATGTATATTAAAAAAACAATATATTCATTTTCTTTTCTCACCTATGACAAATGTTTCTTAGTAACATTCTAAAATTCTAACACCTAAATTAGAAGAAAAATATGACTATATGGGTACAAAGTACTATAAGTCTGGAATACTATACAAATAATTAATTTGGATTAAAAATAAAAAGAAAAAAATACCTTGGGCCTAAACAACTGACCGATGACCGTAATTCGTAAGAAGCCAAGAATTAAAATGTCATCGTCGTAGAGCCCTGCCTAGTCGTCGTCCTCGTGCACCGTGTCTGTGTCTCCAGTAGTCTAGCTCTTAGCGGCGGCACGGCTCGCTAGCTCCGCGTGTGTAAGGCGCACTCACGATCAGAGTGTGCTGTGTGCAGCGTGACTCTTCACCTCCTCTCTACCCGAGGGCCGTGGAAAAAGAAAACTAGGAAAGAAATGTCGATGTTGTCTTTTTGGGTCGCCTGGCTAGTTTTGTTTCACTTCTTATTAGTTTGCTAATGTCTAATGAATTATAGAACCTGAGGGTTTGTATACCTGAGCTTGGCCCCTCCCCTGCTCGGGTCCTCGGCCGTCGCACCTCGTGCCCTACCCCTAGGGCCAGTCCCTACCCTAGGGCCGGCACTGGTCGCCAACGTCCCCCTCATCGGATAGTCAACGCCCCAGCTGGTTTGTCTGGAGTCACGTCACGTGTGTCGTCGTCGCATCGTCGTCGTCGTCGTCTGTGCATCACGGTGTGCCATGATCGATCGAGCTGTGTGTGTGGCGTAATGGAATAAATACATGCTGCTCTTGCCTGTTTACGTGTCCTAGCTCCATCTCAGCTGGGACATGCATGCATGTGTGGGAATTGGACAACTCACCACCCCAGATCATATTTCTCTTTCCACATTAACTATAGTTCAGGCATCTAACAGTTTTGTCTTCGTTCTTTCATAGAAAAAATTGTAATTTATTTATTGTGATTTATGCTAATAGATTTGGACCGTTGGATAAAGATATGATGGTTGTTAGCTATCGCTTGAACAAATGCTATATTTGAAGCACCTGAAATATAGCATATCCCATTTCTTTCCCCTCAGCTGGGAACCTCCCGTCAGGAGCGATCTCTCTTCCCTGACGTTTGCGCTAAACCGAGCCAGAAAGTAGCCTCCACCATCAGAAATGCTGCCTGCGCCCCAAAAAACCAAACTTGCGCGCTCCAGTCCTCAACATGGCCCACGCGTAAGTGAGGGGTGGCAAAAAGTAGGGTACGAACGAAAGGCGCCGAGCGTGCAAGTAAAAAATTTCGGGACCTTATCCTATCACCTCACCTACTTGACTTCTCCCCATTTTCGAATTTCTTTTATCATTCTCTCTCCTCTCTCTTGGCAGACGACGGCGAGAACAACACGGCACAGGTGAGGCCGCCACCGCCGCGCGTCCTGGGATCCGGTGAGATGAGGTCCTCTCTCTCATGGCTTCTTCCTTCCCTTCCCCTCTCTCTCTCACAGCTTCTCCGTTTCCTTCCCACTTAGGGCTCATTTGAAAACTCAAATCCCCTTGGATTCCTGACTTTTTCCAGGATGGAAAATCAATGGGAAAATAATTTAAATAATTATTTAGTTCTTTATCGAGGGTTTTCCATCCCTGGGTGTGCCTTCCCTTGCTTCCAAATTAGCCATTAGGGTCATGGCAGGCAGGGTTGCCATTGCTGTCGCATCCCCAAGATCCAACAAGGTGAACTCCTCCCCGTGGAGATCCATGGCGTGGCGGCGGCATGGCACTGCACGAGCCCCTCCTCTCCATGCAGATCAATGACGTGGTGGCATCGCGAGGCCCTAATCCTCACTGCTTAGGTCCGAGGCATGGCGGCGCTGCAAGAGGTACGTACCCAGCCATGGATGAGAAAGTCAAGGTCTGGCAGATCCACATTAGGAGCCGGCGCTGCAAGAGGTACGTACCCAGCCACGGATGGGATAACCAGGCGTTAGAAGAGATGACAGTGGGCACACCCACTCCCAGCGACGCGACGCCCACGCCAGGTAAGGCTGCTCAGTATCTTGCACGGTTCATTGAGGAAGTGCAGCTCAAGCGGAAGTCGCCTTTAATCGCCAGTCCACCAAGGCAAAAGGTGGCAACGACAAAGCAATCCCTACCACTTAGGAGCCGGCGGATTGCCGCTCAGTCGCTGGCGCACATATTGACCTCCAAGCGGGGCGAGGTACTCCTTATGAAGAGGATGGGCATCCTGCCGCAGGGAACTTGATGCCAAGCCATGTTGCAGCTCTAGACGAGATGTTCCCAGCGACCAACAGCAGGGCTGGCAGAAGAGCGCTCCTCTCAGATGCCGATGGAGGGTCGCGCAGCCAGCCACGGAGACGCCTAACTTTGTAGGTGGTAGCGCTGCTCTTAGCTCAGTTGTAAACCATTTATGTAATATCAAAGCTTGAAACTGTCTGCTAGGACGGTCTAGCCTACAACTGTATGACCTCCTTGGGCACTCATCAGTAGCGCGTTGTTTGTATAGTTGAACTCTTCTTCTTAATTACAATGATATACAAATCTTTTGCATATTCGAGAAAAAAATCATACAGGAGATTCTTTCCTGCTACACACTCACTTTACCCTGGATGTTTTTTTGTCATAGTGAGAAAGCTGAAAAGATAGAAGAATCTTTACATCCATATGTTGATGCATTCCCAGTGCAAAAATTCAGGCCACATTGCATAGTACTGCATGATGCATATGCTAGCATTGCATTGCATGAGGCAATACAAAACTTTACTTGAGGGAGCACGTACTGCGTTAATTGAATAGTCATGTTAATCTGATCTGAGCTCGTACACGTACTGTGTAATATAATTAGCAGAAGTAACGGTAGTCATTGGCAGGAGATGAAAGCTTTCTTCCCGGCCCACTTTACCCATGCATGACAAGGCTCTGTCATTGCTCAGCAGTTTCACTCACTATCATGCCTTAATGCACGAGTCAGTGTTAGAGTATATATTAGGATATGGTAGATTAAGATCGTATAATATCGGCTTACCTTATATATATATCTAAGGGAGACCTTTTGCACCCTAAGCAATGTACAACTATATAATCCATCCACAAGACTTAGTAATACAGTTGACTATTCCTCCAACAGTCAGGTATGTAGCTGTTCCCTATCATGCATCATCATGCATGTAAGATTTTCTGGCCACTATTGGTTGTCTCTTTGATTACCGATTTGTGTCTTGCATGCTCATTGGAATACGGGACATTCGCCATCTGTATGTCCTCCGGTGTCCGGTCCTAGATGACCGGCCGGCCGGCGACCTCTCTGACAGCAAACAAAAGGGTTACCTGATGAAACGAGGCAGCTTAAACTTCCAGTTCCAGCAAATCCTGGCATCTGGAACGGCGTGGCGCCCGGGCCCGGCCCGTGTAGCGTATATATCTCTGAGTATCTTCTACGGAGCATCTCACACAGTACACCGATCGAGCTAGCTAGTGACGGCTGACGACACACTGATAGCCAGAGCAAGATGAGCGGGCCGATTCCCGGGAAGTGGGCGTGGCCGGAGTTGCTCCGGCCACGCTGGCGGCGACGACGATCGCCACGAGAGGCCAGACGTGGCCGTGGAGGTGCTCCCGCCAGGCTCGCCGCCGATCGGCCGGGGCTTCAACTTCAAGCGCGTCCGGCCGCCTCTACATCGACGACCTCGGCCTTGTCTTCCAGGTCCCCTTCGTCGGATAGCCAACCCAGCTGGTTTAATTTGTCTGGAGTCATGTGTGTCGTCGTCGTCGTCGACGACGTCTCTGTTCATCACGGTGTGCCACGATCGAGCTGTGTTGTGTGTGACGTAATAATGGAATAAATATCTGCTGCTGTTGCCTGTTGTTCATGTCGTGTAGCTCCCTCTCAGTTAGCTGGGACGTGCATGCGTGTGTAGGCGTGATTTAATATATACTACCGATGAGTAAACTACTGTGTGGGAATTGGAAAACTACTTTTTTGAGGAAAAATTGGACAACTACTTGCTGGTGTTCTCTTCTCCATTTCAAGTTTTGGAACAACTAACAAAAGTGCCATGACATGGGGTCTCTAGTGCTAAACAAACATATCCAGTAAACTCATCATAATCTGTCAGAAAACATGAAAACTAGCTTCATTAACCCCTGGCCATATGCGATTCCAAAGGTAAAAGTATATATAAAAAATTTTATCAGATTTTAGTGGAAGCTAGCGTCATCATATATTTGTGGCTGAGGAAGTATCTTAGTATTTGTTTAAAACATGAGAAGACTCCCTATCTAGCCCTGTTAAAATCAAGCGTTCCCTTTTTAGTCCTAGCAGATTTAGGCTTACCTATTTGACCTTGAATCTATCTTTGATTTCTTCTATGGTCTTTGTGTCAGTTTTGCCTGGTGTTAAGTGTTTGACAAAAAGACCATTTTACCCCTGGGTGTCAAGTTAACCTTAAGCATAGTATAAAGTTTAGTTTTTCATTGTATATATCACAAATGCTTGTAGTTTGTATGCGTTTCATTTTGATCATTATTTTTCCACAAAATGACTAAATTATGCTCAAAATGAAACACATATAAACTACAAACATATGTGAAAACAACGAAAAAAATGAACTCTGTAAGTTGAAATCTGCCAAGGCCAAGAAAGGAAGACTCGAATTTACTTTGATTTTCTTATCTATACCAGATACTAGAGAAGGGATTTTCTAATCGTCTTTTTTACTTCCTACAATGCCCTCAACTCCTCGCTCCCTGTCCTATATATGTGTGACCCGATCTCACCATCTGTGGTCATACTAATTAGAAGTACGTCCAGTAAAGCTAGAAAGTTCAATGCCAAGACATATTGGAATAAAGGACATCGAACGATGAATCCGTCTTTAAGCTATACAAATCTTTTATGTAACCATGAAACAAGTTGTACTTTGGGTTGCAATGTATAGACATTTGTGCTACCCCTCTCCAAATTATAAGACGTTTTCTCTTTTAAAGACAATAGTTTTTATTATATGCTTAGATATATAGTACTATGCATGTTTAAATACTTAACAAAAATAATGTATCTATAAAAGCTAAAATGTCTTATAATTTAGAATTGATTGAGCTTTTACTTAGAGAGGGAGGCATCGAAACAACAATATGTATTATATATTCAACTAGCATACATGCACGGTTGCACTGCATGCATGTTGTGAACACGACGACGTATACAAATTAATAAACCAGTAATATAAGATACACATTTAAAGCCAAATCCCATACATATAGATCCTTTTCAGACGTCGAACGAAGACACACAGACAACCACGAAGTGCCTGTTGTTTCTATCATCACTAGAAGAGAACAGACTATCGGTTTTTTGGGTTTAATCCTGCCCAGAATTTGACCCGGGACTAATAAGATATTTAGTCCTAGTTGGAACCACCAACAGGGATCAGAATCCCCTGCCTAACAAATAGTGCAACAGGCTTTTGCAGAAGAGACCTTTAGTCCCAGTCTGTGGTTTAAACCGGGACTAAAGGTCGCCTTTCAATCCTAGGTTTTGGCTCCAACCGAGACTATAGTTTGATCCTTTAGTCCCGGTAGGCTCCACCAACCGGGACTAAAGGTCCCCACCTATATATACCCGCTTCCACTGTCCCCCAGTCCAAGACACATGTCAAATCTTTGGTTTTTGCTTGTTCATCCGTGTTCATCCATGTTCTTGCTTGGGGGAGCAAGTTTTTGCTCTCGGCCGCCGGCTTCATCTTTAATCTTCTAAAGGTTAGCAACTTCATCTTCTAATCTTTCATTGCTAATAACATAGATCGTTTCATGCTTTAGTAATAAGCATAGAAATATTCAAATATGTGGTTTTTTAATTAGGAATAATAATGGTGGATTTTATTTTTATTTATACATCATTTCTACATAACCTTAAACATTTATTGTTTTCTAGATCTTTGTTAGCAACATTATTTCTTGATGAGAGTTAATAATCATTAAAAAAATTATGTGCAAAATGTTTAAGTTTACTTGGCATGCATATATATATATATTATATATATATATATATCTTGATGATTTATTGTTTATATGTTTCTCTAATATATTGTTGCATGGTATATTTATATGGGGGTTCTATATTTATTGGGATGTTTTTTTTTAATTTTTTTAGTTATGATGAATGGCGGCGGACTTTCCCGGAACCAGGTTTCCACCCTGACGATCTTCCATTCGCGCCATCGCCAGATAGGGCCGTTCCGCGTTACCCAGACCCATCAATAGTATGGAATATTTTAAGTTTTACATGCTAATATAATTTTTGCATATATACATTCATTTATAATATGATTGTTGCATATGTCACACAATATAATTTTCTGATTGTATATATATATATATATATATATATATATATATATATGTTTTTTAAAAGTACCGTAGGTAATTGATCCAATCATTTGGCTTGAAGAGACACTCTCGAATTTCAGGGTTGTCGAGGGAGTGGATGCTGAATGCTTTGAGGTAGATAATGATCGATAGATGCAATATCGAGTTGGCTTTTCATTCCATCGCCGCTAGGAGGGGTATAGGTGTTGTACAAATCTCAAAGGTGGAAAGAAAGGCACCTAATAAGAAGATTGCAACTAAATATGCTGTCATTACATGTTTGAATAAGCTTGCAAATATTAGGTACACCCTGCCTACGCTATCCTCCTTGACAATACAAGCAACAAATACGGGTTGCCATCATGATGTTGCGGGCTTCTGTGCAAGGATTGCTCGAACCAACCAAAATGATGTGGTAAAGTCGAAGTCAAACTCTTAATTTATATTCAGATTTGTTGTTATTGGAAAGCTTTGTTATCATATCCATTAATTTTTTCTGCCAACACCTTTAGGTTGAGGACTATGATTTAACCTATGCAGGTTGTAGCTTTAAAGCCCTTCTAAACCAGATAATGTATGCATTGAGTTTTGATTGGAAATATGTCGATGAATGTCCAACACTCACTATGGAAGGATTTCAGGAAAAGCTGATTATGACTAAGAGGGGATCATCTAACCCACCGACTTCTCGACCACCGCTTTCTGTCGTTAGTAGACCCTGTGCTCGTACTTTTGAAGCAAGGGAGAGTGCACTACTTAATGCGTTGCTCTACGTCAATGATATTTGTGGATACAAAATCGATGACCTACACTTCACCGAGTACATAATACAATGTAGTCAAACTAGGCGGTGATCAACTTGTGCTTGCATGAACTTGATGTGTAATTAAACTTTGGGGGTGTACTTGGACATCTAGTTTGTAATGATTTGTTTTAAATTATTCTGGTTTATATGAACTTGATGAATGGGGATGATCATTGTAATATATAAGCTCTTATTCAATTAGTTTCGTTCTTATTTATGGATGACTTACAATAGTATAACATATAATACATGTATGAAACTGTTTGAAATGAAAACAAATTGAAAGAAAAGAAACAGTAAAAGAAAAGAAAAAGAAAACAAAAAAGTGATATTTGGTCCCGGTTGGTATAACTAACCGGGACTAGATGTGCTCACCCGACGGTTCGGCCTAGAGGCCCCTTTAGTCTCGGTTGGTATAAGTAACCAGGACTTAAAAGGCCCTCATTCAATCCCGGTTTGACGGCCCGAGACTAAAGGTGGGCCTTTAGTCCTGCATTGGTAATCCCAGTTAGAAAACCGAGACTAGAGAGATTTGCCAACCGGCACTTTCCCAACCGGCACTGCTACCTATATATGCACTATGGCGCTGCGATCGCCGACGAAGCGGCTGAGCTAACCAACAACGGGAGTGTATAGGACAGGGGCCGCTGGCGTTCCCGGCGTCGAAGTAGACGCGGACGCGGAGGGCAGTACCCGGGAACTATGTTCGGTGCCGTCCGGGACCACCTCATTTGCCACGTCAGGCCTGTCGCTGTTGGTCTGCGTCACAGCTGCCGTCGGCGGCCACCCCACCACCTCCGGCCACGACGTCTTCTCACGGCTCATTCACCGAGATTCTGTCACTCCTTCGGGTGACCACTCCGCCGCCAGCCTCTACTGATTCAGAACAAGTGTACTTGCATACTTAGCTTGCTAAATTGGTTATTGTTTTTTTTTCTCGTAGATTTGATATTTTGATGAATCTAAATCTGAAAGTCCCCGATATATACTCTGCTAGAGATATATATATCGATAGACATACCTGTGCCTAGGAATCTGAATCTCAATCAATGTACCCTGCATAGGCTCTAAATTTGACTGATGGAATGATGCATCATCAACAGTCTAATATATATGTGTAGGCGTAATTACACAGGTGTTAACTTGATGTTTTGTTAACATATCCATTTTAAACATGGGATGCGTGCATTTGTTTTCCCAAATAAACTCTTGCTGTGTTGAATCAATTTTTGTAGGAGCTTACTTCGTTTTGGGAGATCCTTTGCCTCCGGCTGATTGAGTGCAAGCATTTTGTTCTCCCAGACCAGTTGGAGAATTCTTTGTTGTAATGATGTGCAAATGTTTGGTACCTTGATGTATCAGTTAAACGATATTATCATGCCTGAGTGCCTGACCCTTATAAGAAACTATATTCCGTTGCTTTAGGAGTTACTTTATCTCCTAAGCCTATACACTACGTCAGAATAGCACTTCACTGCCGGTTCAAAACACCCCATCACTGTTGGATTTTGAACCGGCACAACCATGCCGGCAGTGATGAGGGTAAGCTATCACTGTCGGTTCCTACAAACCGGCAGTGTTCTTTAACTTCACTGCCGGTTCTTTACATAACCAGTAGAGTTCAGTTCCACCAACACTGCCGGTTCATAAGACCACCCGACAGAGTTTGGTTCCACCAACACTGTCGGTTTATGTTTCAACCGGCAGTGTTATCGTAAGAATCACAGCCGGTTTGTAACAAGAACCGGCAGTGCAACACTGTCGGTTTATGTTTCAACCAGCAGTGTTCTTGTAAGAATCACTGCCGGTTTATGACAAGAACCGGCAGTGATGTATAAGCCAACGCTGCCGGTTTGTGGCTCTAGACGACAGTGTCATCTTGACCATCACTGCCGGTTTGTTTCTAACCGATAGTGATGTTTACGACAACACTGCTGGTTTGCTGCTAACCAGCAGTGATGGCATGTTCACATTTTATTGTTTTATAATTTTTTTTAATTTTTTTTGTGGAATCGGGTTTCGCTTTATATATGCTACGTAGATGATAGGTCCATCAATATTAAACATTACAAATGTTACAGTTACAGTTCAAAAGTTCTTATCAAGACCTCGATCCCTCAAAATAAAAAAGAAATGTTCTCGGACTTCACAGATTGTGCAATGCTTCTCGGACTTCTTACAATAATCTGGCGAGCCGCTCTGGGCCATACTGGTCCTTGAACTTCACAGATTATGCAATGGAAAATACTCCATCTTTTCTAATACCTCGGCTAAGATGAATTTTGCCAGCTCCGATTGCAGTGCGACGATCTCCATGTCTAACAGCCTTTCGTGGTTATATTTCTTGCGCTGTCGTTCAAAAAAGATGATATCCAAAGAGGAATCAGTAAATCATTTTGTTGAATTATTAACAGACATAAATGAAATGAGGATTATACATACCAACTTATCGGCTTCTTCTGATTTCTCGCCGATGTAGCGAAACATTACCCACATTACATAAAACCCGCATTCATTGTTTTCTGCCGGCTATTTTAGGTACTTCCCCTCCATTTCGACAACCTTGAATGGGACCTGCGTCCCACCGATATGTCTTCTTTGGACACTGAACAACATTAAAAGGAGAAACGTTAGAAAACGGTATGTGTGATTAGAAAATAATATGTTATTAGGATCGCTTACTAATTCAGCACTGCCACCAGTGCATTCAGATGATGAAATGGTTTTTTCTTCAAGTCCCACACCTCGATCAGATTTTTGGCAAGATTAACACAAATGAAGAAGAAATGGTTGCTGCAATCATAGAATCCTAATTATCGAATAATCTTAATGAAAAAAGAAGCATAAAATTAAAAGCCGAGAATACATACTCGCAGTTGTAGGCTAGAAGTTTGTTGGTTTTGTTCTTTATCTTGAATTCATCGAAAACAGCAATCAATCTCTGTTTCAAGTCTTCCACGTCACATCCATGGAGGCCTACACATGTCTTCTCATTGACTCGCAAGGGGTCTAAGAAGCCTATGTTATCCCATTTGCTTTTTAGAATACAAAATTTTGCTATACATCTACATAAAATCATGGGAAGTGCTCAAAAGTTAACAATTTATGTCTCGAGAGAGTAGTTAATTGTAATATTGTGCGTGTAGGGTACTTACATAGTCCACAGCATCAACATTTGTGTATCGAGAGAGCGTTTCTGGTATAGCTAGAACAAGCACTCCCACTCGACATCGAACTTCTCTTCTTCAGGATAATGAAAAACATGTGGTGAACGGATAATAACCTCAAAACCAAAGTTCTCCATCTCTGTTGCTTGAGCCATGTAATATTCATGCAACTGGCGCATATATGTTGTCAAATTTTTATACTCGTCATCGGGAACCAAAAGATTGCCCCTTTCATACTTCATCACCGGTGTTCCAGTCCCTTGTACATCATAATAGATGTTCACGACCTCTTCCATGGTTAATTTGGGGTTGTCTTCGACATACTTCTGTATCTTCCTTAAATCTTCATTGTGTATTTCATCGGCTCTTATTGTAGCGTACTGATTCTGTGTTTGCCTTTCGAATTCAGACTTCAACAAACATGGAGGTAGTGAGGCACAGAGATTGAAGAAACTAACACAATCTTCCTTCGAGATGTGTACTGTAAATTTTCCTTCCATAAAGTTTGTAACGCTGCCACTGAATGGCCTTTTTCTTTTTTGTTGGTCCACTTTGGGAGCATTAGCGACCGAATCCAAGGACCTTTTCTGCGATTGTGAGGATGCCCTTGATCTTGTTTTGGGCTAAGGTGGTGGAGGAGGAGGATGACGACAAGAATTCTATTTTCCTAGGGCTGATGAAGATGGAGGAGGAGGATGAGTCTTCTCTTTTCTCGGGGCTGATGAAGATGGAGTCGGACGAGGAGGAATAGGAGACCTCTGTCTTCTCGGGGGTGATGGCAAGGGATGAGGAGGGCAGTGATCTCTGTTGGGAGATGGTGAGTGATGATCGCGGGTGGGCGAAGACTCGCAGTCGTCCTCATCATCAGAGGACAATTGGTGGTCAAGCTTAATGAAGCGCTTGCGCCAGGCCACTTGAGAGCCCTTGTTATGACCAAGTTTCGGCCTGTCTTCTGCTACGGGGTACTCAATGTGTTTCTTGTTATACTTCTTATTAAGTATTCTGTCAATGGTGACGAGCGTACCCCTGTGGAATTGGGCGGCCATTAATGGTCCCGTCTCTCGCAGGCTAGGCCTGGCTGAGTGCCACCTTGTCCTTTGTCCATTCCTGATGGATGTACAACTTGACATTGATGGGTTCAGTGATGCCATCCACTGGATGAGGCACATTCGCATCTTCTTTGTCCAGCGGGGTCGATACGCAGCTGTTGCGACCCTTAAACTGTGGGCTAAAGGCAGTAGGAGTAGGGTTTTGTGGTACTCCTGACCCCTTGGATAGCAAAATTTGTTGGAGTCGTGCTTCAACAGTCGTGTCAATCCGTGCGTCCATTCTGTCTTCCATCTCCTTTTGTCGCCTCAAATACTCTGCCTCCTGATCCGCTCTACCCCTCGAGTGGCTCTGGTAAGTGTTAGATTCTTGGGGGAATGCTAGTTTCTAAGGAACAACACTGGTTCCTCTAGTGCGACCAGTGTGCTCCTTGGTTCTGAGTGCTTGGTGAGCACATCTTTCTCCCTATTAGAAGTGCGAGTCCCTTGCCACACCTCCTCAGTTACCTGGGAGATCCTCTAGATGAGTTCGCTCATGGGTTGATTTGTGGAGCTAAAGCTCCCATCCTCGGCATGACGTACATTCCTCCCTATACAGTATATTACCGATCTAGGCTCCTAATCGGCGGTCTCAACCTGAACGCCTTCCTCAGCAAGGCGATCCATCTTTTCAAGTTATGCTTCAAATTCTAGAATCTTTTTGGCGTAGCCATGAGAGCCGAGATGTTGAGAATTCGTCGCTTTCTGCGAGTTCTCCTTATTCTTCTTGCTCAGTTCTAAGTACTCCTCGGATAACCTGTATTCCTTGAAATCCTGCCAGAAGTCTTTCTGTTTGCTAAACTATCCACCATCAAAATCTACCTTTTTATTTTGGAGGACAAAATTCTTGTACAATGTCCCCTTGAAATTCTTGAAGCATGTCCCCATGATTTCTTTTGCTTTTTCCTTGACTAACTCCTTGTCATACTCCATTGGGAAAGTGAAATACTCTGGGATCTTGATATCCCATATGTAATCCTTCTCACTTTCGGGAACCCTCCACGGGTCATCATCTTTCCCAATCCACTTCCTGTACCTAATTGGGATGAAGTCCCTTACAAGTAACCCGAGGATAGTCATGTATTTGGTCAAAGCTATAGGCGGTGAGAGTGGATCCCCAAATTCATCGAACTCAGTGATGTGCCAGTGTGCATTCCTACCAACAGGAATCTTTGACATGCCTCGCTTGGATCTAGCCTTCCTGCTACTCGAACCCTCTGCCTCCTCGGCCGACGGAGGCTCCTGCTGGAGACACTGTTTACACTAAAATTTGGGAGAAGAACGCGGGAATTCGAAGGCTTCCAAGATTATGCCAATCAAGGAATCGATTGCATAAGGATTGATATCAGCTAATTTAGATACGACAATGGAATCGACTCTCTTTGAATGACGTCAGCAAGTATTGATAATGGGCTACGGTTGGCATCGGGAGATCTAAATCGGACTCTAAAAAAGGGAAAGATTAGGGTCCAAGTTATCTTAAGATTAGGAATGTTCTCTTTTATACAAAAAATTATGATGAGTCATACTTGAATAGGATTCATGTTTAGGCTCCGGGTATAAATATTGGACCCCGGCTATTGTAAAGGACACAATCAATCAAATACAGGTTACTTACTTTTTTCGGCTCCGGCCACTCCTTAGGAGTAGGAGTAGAGTAGATCTTGGCGAGTTCTTCAGCGAGCAGGGCTGCATCGGTCCAGCCGACCTCCGGCTTGTCTATAAGTACCGTCATGGCTTATACTTCTATTCGTGCGGCTGCATCAATCCGGTCGACCTCCACTACGACTCTAGTATAAGCTAGTTATCGACTCTTGTTTAGTTCAAGTAAGGCTGCATCGATCCAGTCGACCTCCACTGCTCGAACTAGATTAATGTCAAGTTATTGGCTCTATCTAAGGGTGGCGTCCTTTGGATAGATTCATTAAGTTACCGATATTGCTTATTGCTTTCATTATTTATTTTATTACAGCAATATCACTTCACCCGATTGTTATTGATCTAGATCAGCCTTATATCCTATTTAACCCATTGTTTATTAATCTAAACTGATCTAATCTGCACCTTAAACGACGAGTCATGTTTTATCGGTTGTTTTATGTCAATCTTGATCGTGCATAGTGTGCAGTTAAGGCATGTCTGGTCTTGAATAGATCTATTGGCTAACAAAAACCGTTTCATGGCCCGTTATCACGGCCTGTGTGATTCTACCTCACACCCCACTATTAGGGCCATGGAGTGGGGATCGTTATTTGGTAGATCTGTTCCTGATAGGGCATGACCTTAATTGTGCACTATGCCTGAATCGACTGTTTTAGCCGATATCGAATGTTTTCACATATGCAGTTCACATCACGAGACTATTGAAGTAAAGATAGGTTGAAAGATGTGTTAGCCCCATGATCTTATTATTGTATTACGGCCTGTATGATTCTGCCTCATGCCCCACTGATATTAGTAATAAGTTAGGGTCGTCGAATTTATTGCTGTTTCTACGGCCTGCATGATTCTGCCTCATGCCCCACTGGTCATAGTGATAGATGAGATCTAATATGTTCATAGATTTATCACTATTAAATGGTTAAATAATGATGGGCTGAACTTTCATATAAAAAAGGGATTCAGTTGCTTACAGTCATTGGCTTAGCATAAATTGATTAGTGTTGACATCCTATTGCCATTGACTAATATTTGTCTAAATAACAATATTCATCCTGAATGATAACTGATTTTTCTTCCATAATTCCATGAGCTTCAACTGATTTATTCTTATGAGTATGCTGGAATCGGCTATTTAGTCGATCTCCTTCCACATCGGCTCTTAGAGCCGCACATTCGGGACTGTCTGGCAACATCGACATGTTCTGCCTTAAATTACTGATTAGCTTTCTCTCCTTGTCAATTGCAGGGTCAAATTGACTGTCATGTTTCAGGAGGAGTGCACAGGATCGATAATCCCTGCATTGAAGCTAGGCGGATCTCTAGGTCCATCGAGCGGACCCTTTCGGCTTGCTCGTGTGCCTCAGCACGGGGCAAAATTTCGCGCTGACACACATTCTGGCACGCTCGGTGGGACCCCACAATCACCATGGCAGCTTACAATAACAACGACATCCTTATGGTACCTTATGAAGACCTACCTGATGGGGATAAATATGTCATCAGCAAAGCTATAGAAGAATTTCAGAACAAGTGTTTGTTGTCCTACACCAAAACACGTAACAATACAATTGTTTAGAAATATGCACTACCAAGAGTTCTGTTGCATGGGCAGACAGATGCATATGAGACTGAAGACAAGTATTTCTTCACGGAAGCTGTAAACAAATCTGTTCATGATACCATATCAAACCATAATGAAATTTTCTTGAACACATTCCACAACACCATGAAGAAGGTGTTTCATGGGTTTCCAGTTGATCAGGTTGGGCCAGCTTATTACAACATTCCACATTCGTCGACCCAAGGGACTAATCAAGTCAGTACCAGCCATCAAAAAGCAGCACCAACTAGTAATGATGATGTCTAGGTAGTTTAGAGTTCATCTGAGCAAGCTCAAGGTGCTACTACGAATCAGATACAGTATAATCCTAGATCATTAGTGCAGTATGTGCAACAGCCGGTGGGGCAAGGTCAGAACCAGATGATTAATTTTGGCACATCAGGCCACATACCGTCATCGGCTCAAAAAATAGCACATCAATTCAAAGGATCTGTAGAGATATAGGTCCTCATGTCTACAATCAGAGACTTCAAGTAGCAAACCAGCAAAGGACCCAACAGATAGAGATTTCTTAGGGGTAACATTATGGCATAGATTATAACACCCTTCACATGATTCTGAATCTAGGGTATCAAGGCACATGGAATTTCAATCCACAGATGGGTCAGCAAGTGTAGAGAAATCCAAATTCATATGCTGATGAGTTGTTGCTAAAGGTGACCGAGATGATGAAGAATTAGTTCGGTCTGAAGCCAAAAGGACTGACCTTTTTGTACAAACGCCCATATCCAGAATGGTACGATTTGGTCACCCTTTCTACAAATTATAGGCTCTCAGAGTTTGCCAAGTTCATTGGCCAAGACAGCACAAGCACGATAGAACATGTCAGTCGGTATTTTACACAGTTGGGCGAAGCATCCGTTGAAGAGGCCCATCGAGTTCATTTCTTCTCCTTGTCCCTGTCAGGGCCAGCCTTCACTTGGTTTTCATCACTGCCAGTCAACTCCATTGCCAATTGGGCTAACCTAGAAATAAAATTTCATACATATTTTTATACTAGGACTAGAGAAAAGAAGATTACCGATTTGACAACTATAAGGCATAAAACTAATGAATCGGGCACTGAGTTTCTTCAGAGGTTCCGAGAGACTAGGAATTTGTGCTTCTCATTAAATTTGGCTGATGATCAGCTAGCCGCTTTGGCCGTTCAAGGGATGCTGCCAACATGGAAAGAAAAACCGCTAGGATAAGAATTTGACAACTTAGGTGAATTGGCTCAATGTGTGGCAGCGCTCAATAGCCAGTTCTAGAATATGTGCAGAGATACCCGATTCTAGAAAAGTACCGCAATGGCCGAAGCTTATAATCCATATTCAGTCGACGATAGCTATGAAGATGAAGAAGAAGAGGTTGCCGTGGCTGAATGAAATTGGGGCAAAAAGATAGTAATGGTACCAAATCTTTGGGGAAGAGGAGTCGAGGAGAGCTATGACTTTGACGTCATAAAATCAGACAAGCTCTTCGATTTCTTGCTTGAGAAGGGACAGATCAAGTTGCCTAATAATCATGTTATGTTGCCCCCTGATCAGTTGAAGAATAAGAAGTTCTGGCAGTTCCATAATGCTACTTCTCATTCCACTAATGAATGCAGAATTTTCCGGCAGCATATACGGAGGGCTATTCAGCAAGGAAAACTCAAATTTGATACGTCTCGGAAAAAGAAATTTGATGATAATCCTTTCCCAGGAGATCAAAACATGGTCGATGCTAGGTTGCTCAAAGGAAAGACTAGGGTCTTGACATCAACCAAATCAAGAGAAGCTGGAACAGTCGATCTCGAGATGCAAATATTGGCTGACGAATACAGAGAAATTAAAAGACGTCACGACAAGAAAAAGAGCCGATATGAGCAGGGAGAAATGTCAAAAGATGGGGTGACAAAGCCGCGGGTTACATCTCGAATTCTATTGAATAAATGGTAGCGGTAGAAAGAAAAGGATTATCAGCGTTGGTTAGAAGAGCAAGAATACCAGCGTCAACAGAAAAAGAGAGGTATGAAAGAAAGCAAGATGAATAACATTGGAATTGTCCTTTCTTCAGACATTGCTGGAATGAAGGTTTGAAGTTGCCTACTAGGAATTACTGTCCATAGTGCAGCGATCAATATTGTGAGTTTAGGAAATCTCAAGCCAACCGTCGGTCTATCCATGCTCAAGATGCATATCATCATAATAACATGGATCGATGCTTAAAAAATGGAAGTATTCATAATCGGCTTGGAAAAAGAGTTGTTGATCAAAACTGGGCTGATTATGAAGAAGAAAGTAATGAAGAAGAATATGTTTGGCAGAAAGGCCAATGGTGTCCAGGAGGTTTGATAAGAAGTCAGAAGAGAAGGGTGCAACGTCTAAGGAACAAAGAGTTGGAATAGGCTCAAGCATCTGGTAAACCTCAAGTATGGCATGCTAAACAAACAACCGATAGAAGGCAACCATCGGCTAATATTCAAATGGCTTTTCTATTGCCATCAGAGTTCAGAGCTGCAATAGATCAAGAAGTTTACTCAGATTTTGATGAATCGGAATATGAGGAGATAGTTGCCAAGCTGACAGTTATACAACAAGCTATATTTGATAAACCAGTCAAGCATCGGCACTTAAAGGCTTTATATATGAAAGGTTTTGTTTATGGGAAGCCAATGAACAAGATGTTGGTGGATGGAGGTGCTTTTGTTAATCTTATGCCTTAAACCACTTTTCGTAAACTCGGCAAGGGACCAGGAGATCTGATTGAGACCGACATGATACTTAAGGACTTTGGGGGTAATGCATCTAAGACCCGGGGGGCAATGAATGTCGAACTAACAATCGGGAGTAAGACTCTGCTTACCATGTTCTTCGTCATCGTTGGAAAAGGGTTATACAGTTTAGTCCTTGGTCGTGATTGGATTCATGCGAACTATTGTGTACCATCGACCATGCATCAGTGTTTCATTCAATGGCATGGAGATGATGTCGAGCTGGTTCACGTTGATGAGTCTGTGAGTATCGCAATAGCCGATCCAGTCTTTTGGGAACTAGGAGACTTCAAATGCTTTTCTGACAAGTTATGGGAAGGGGGCTTCATTAAGATCAGTAATGAAGGCCAGCAGCCGATCCAAGCAATCAGCTCTGAGAGTTTGTTTTGATAAATAATCATGGCTTCGCGTTGGCCGTTGGATTAAGGGGAGTAAGCATTGGTCCTGGAGATAGGCTTAGGCCGATGTATGTGAACGCTAAGTCGAATCATAAGTGCAATTCAGAGTTGATAGACCTATTAAATTAAGTTTCATTTTGCTTGATGAGATGCTTGGCCTGGATCAATCGATCGTTTAACCTTTGGTTTGAAAAGTTCTGGTGTAACCTATCAATAGCGATCGATTTGATCAACACTTGATAGCCGATTCGTTTAGTCATCGGCTCTAATAGCCGATACCAGAAGGGTATCGCCTCTAGCTCAAAAATAAGCCTGAAGATGTGAAAAAGCCGATACAATATGTATCGCTTATAGAGCAAATACAAAAACAAAGACAGTCATGACATACACAAGGGCATTACACTGAGACACATTCATAGAAGAGCAAGAGACTTTGTTCATTAATTTGCCCTAAGTATAGACTAATCAAAGACCTTGTTCACCAAATCCTGAGCAGATGTGATGTCCACGATGACCTCAGCTATGACGACAAACTCTTCGAGCAGATCCTCATGCTCCTTGGGGCCGACGCCCATTGGGAAACTAGTCTCCATGGCATGGAGCTTGTACCTAGTCTAGACTTGTGCCACGGTCAGCGCAACCGACGTGCCATGACGAACGTTGTGGAGGGCGATCTCCTGAACGTGGGCTGGAATGTTGTGGAGGCGAGCGTTGGTGAGGGAGCCCCTAGCGTTAACAGCATCCATGGCCACGTTCGCCGCTAGTTGGAGGGACTCCAACTGCACTATCAGGGCTGATGATCACAGAAAATAGAAGAACTATCAAGATAAAGGCAGTGAAAATTAGAATAGAGGCGTTCCTGAAGTTCATCTTACCCACCACCATGGCGTCAGACTTGGCCAACCGTGCTCGAATGGCGCTGGCCTCCTCCTCGGCCGCATGAAGAGCAGCCTGAGATACCCTGAGGTGGATCTCGAGCTTGCCATTTTCTTGAGTTGCCTCGGAATAGCGGTTCTAAGCCGCCCTCCACTCTCAGAGAAAATGCTGGGCATCATCGCCATTATAGGAGTCGAAAGAATCCAACGACGAAGCCGACGCAGAAGACATAGCGTCAGAGGGCTCACCGGCCCTGGGAAGAGGACGAAGACTGTCATTCAAAATGAATCTATAGGCAAATCAGAATAGTTCATCATCACAAGCAGAAGATGTCGATCTCACCTCATGCGTCGGAGGCGTTGGCTCACCGGCTTGTTTTCCTCTGGAATCTCTTCCGCTGCACGCTTGCCTTGGCCATCCTCACCGGCCATTAGATCTACAAGAAGGGGAAAAGGATGCTACAGAGTTTGTGGGGGCGAAGGAGTGCAAAGGAATAGGAGCGGTTGCAAGTGTAGATGTGTTCGAGGCCAGAGCCCTTGACTGGTATTTGAAGCCACGGAGCGAAGAGATGGACGCCTCAGGACATGCAAAAGGCAACCGCAATTAATAGAAGGCGAAGCGCCACCTCACTAATACCAAAGAGAATAAGGCACCGGGTGACTAAGGATAGAAGATCGAAGGGTTCTCTTAATAATAAAGACCATGTTTTCAGACTTAATTGGATTAAGGATGGAAGTCTGGAATCGGCTATTTTCAAATCGACTCTTTAGCCGAAACAAAGAAACACAGCGAGACAGCAGAAAGTATGGTTGCCATTGGTTCTACACAAGACATATGTTGATACACGAATTACAAATCTAGAACATCCTAGATTGCTTTCAACGCTTCTAGTCGAATAGCATCGACTTCTACGATCTGTTGTTTATCTTCGTTGGCTGATCCAGGAATGCTCTCGAGGCTACTTTGGATGGCTCTGCCTTCTCTGACTTTGGCCAGCAGTTCCTATTTCTTTTGTTGAATGGCATCAGGTATTTGTGCCAGGGTGGACTTATGATGATCAATGGCAGCCTTCACATTTTCTAGCTCCTTCTCAAGTTCTGCACGCCTGGCTTCTAGTTGAGACAACTCTAGGTCGGTACTGAGGGAGGAATTCTTCAAATGATCAATCAACTATGTCAGCTCTTTAGCCTCTTGCCTGTTAGAGTTTCCCTTGGCCAATAAAGTTTCACGATCAAACAGATTCCTCTGAGCCTGTTTTACCTTCAGGACCTGATCTTCAAAGATAGATAAAGGAGACAAGACTCTGGAGAGAGCTAGGGATGGATTATCCTTAATGGCCAAGAAGACTCTATGCATTAGATCAGTGTCTTGGACCAAATCAGCTATATTCTTCTCAAGCATTGACAGAACATCTCTTAGCTGATTTTTGGTCTCTTCTGGCAAGGTTTCCTTGGAGGAGGTGGCTGACGAACTGATTTCATCTTCATCAAGATACTCCTCAAGATTGAAAGAGTAGCTCAGGGCTGGAAGATCGAATGACTACATTGAAGAGAATCTTGATTAAGAGGATTTGATCAGTTTATGACAAAATGAACGACGAGATGAACGCAATACCTTTTTCGTGATAGCCTCTATCTAAGGAGAAGGGACAGCTGATGATGCATCGGTGATGTCTGATTAAATTAGCTCTAGACTCTCAACATTAACATCTACAAACATCTGGAAAGATTTTTAGCTCATGTTTTTGCAGAGAAAATAAATTGAACATATAACTTCCTTACCATCAGTTATATGCCGAACTAGGGAATCGACAATCTAAGTGTCGACAACAACAAGATCACCTTCGACACCGACAGGGTCATTAAGTGGACTGTCAGGCTCCTGCTCTTGCATAGATGTTGCCGCAGGGAGTATCTAGCATGGTAGGAAGTCGAATGAAAGATGAAAAAACTGAGTAAATCAAGAAATTAAAGAAAATACTACGACAAGCATCGAGGATGAAAGTCAAATTTTCTGCTGCTGTGGAAGCATCGGTTATTTCAACCGAAATTGGCTCCTTTTTAGGATCAGCCGATGGAGGTTCAGTTGGTGCTGAATCAAACATCTAGGATAGAAATTCTGCACCTAGAGCAGATTGGGACGCAATGCTCGATAACTGTGAAAGAACGGGATCAGAAGTTGAACATCAGTTCAAGAATAATATGGATCGTTTACCTGAGCAGCTGATGGTCTCGTCCTACAGAGTCTTTTTCCAGTAATGACTTTCTGAGTTGCCCCTTGAACCATCTTGTGCTTGGAAGATTGATAAGTCACAATCATGGGAGCAGCATGAGTCTTCATCAATTTCTTCAATGAAGGTGCGCTCGACCCTATTCTTGAAACTAAGCATGGTAACTGATAGTCTATGGGTTGCCCCTTCCTATCCAAGCTCGGAGGATCAAATTCAATGTCCTAAAAAGGGTCGGTTAGAACAGTTGGCGAAGGAATTCATTGAATAATTTTCTTAAGAAGAAATGGCAAGTTACCTCTCCGTAAGAAGCAAATTCCCCATCCAGTGATATATAGAAAGGATGGACCAACCCACAGAAAAGATGGGAGTGCCATTCTTACCACTAGGAGTCGAAGAGAGTGGAAGAGGAGCTGACTCTGATCCAGTCGTGCACGCAAAGGGAAGGATGATCCGAACCCAATTGAAAAACTCTGGAGGCTTCTTCACCTCACTGATGTCTTCTCTTGGCTTCAATATGTTTCTGAAGAACAATTGAGGGGGAGCTGGCCAAAGACAAATTGACGAGCTATGAAAGATGGATTGTAGAACTCATAAGTTGGAAGGTTGCCTGTAGCCATTTTGCCACGACCATGACAAAATTTGGCGGGAAGAACGTAGGGCTTGATGAAGGAATTAAAAATTGCAGCCGCCACCTCGTCTGAACAGCCTTACTCAAATCGAAAATTGAATGGGAAGTTCAGCTCATCATTCTCATCATCATCGTATGGTAGCCAAGTCAGGATGTCTGCATCAAACCCTCTGTAAAACTTCTTAAAGAGATGGCCAATATCAATATCAATTGTTATGGCCGATGCAGCCTCACCATAGCTCATGCACTGCCGAGTTCTTCCTTCTTCGCCTCTATATTCCTCATCAAAGTTGGAGGAAGGGAATTCAGGCATCTGATATCAGGCCTTACAATCTTATGCATATACAGGTTGAGCCACATTTGTATCAACCACCAAGGGCCATTAATGGTATGCACTAGTTCATTCTTCAGTAATTGTGCGGCTACCTGGTACATTAGATGATAAGCAGCTCCTAGCAGATACTTTCCAAGAGGGATGTCCTTGCCTACTACTAGATGCTCTGCCATGAGTTTGTGATTATAAGTCGAACCACAAGATGACCCATAGAAGATGAATCTCTCCAACCACATATTCAGAAAGGCCACATATCCCCTTTCACTAACAATCGATTCGTCTCCGATATGGTTCAGAATATAACTTGCCCATCCTATGTAGTCTGATATTTTGGCTAATTTCTTGGAACCAGCACTCAAGTACTCATAAGGATGCACTGACCTAGTTATCCTAAGGCCAGTCAACATGTAAACGTCGGCCAGGGTAATGGTCATCGGGCCATGACCAAAGACAAAAGCATTTAGGGCATTGGACCAGAAATAGGATGCAGAAATCAAGAGTGAATCATTCCTCTCCATCCCAGACAATGAGTGTCAAACATTGATTCAAATCATACACCTCCCAATCTCTGCCCTTTTTCTCGGATACCCTACGAAACCAATTTCTCCACCCCTTGGGCATTTTAGGCCAGTTTCTAAAGGGGGGTTTGATATTCTAGGAGGACGAGTCCACTATAGACTATTTGATGGGGATTTGGTTGGTTTCTTAACAGATGAAATCAGATGGATTAGGGTCACCCATAGGTCCAAGAAAATAGACATTGGAAGCAACAGCTGTTGGAATCAAGATTTTGTTCCTCATTTCCTAGAAATCGGATGGAATAAATTTAAGGAGAAAAGAAATACAGGGTAGCAGCTGATACTCGGAGAATGGGAAACTTGGAAGGCATACCTCAGGGACGTGGTCGGTGGTCACCATTAAAGTCAAAGTAGATTTGAGTCTGATGAAGAATGCTTGAATAACGGCTTGATAGAACAGACGATTTGCTAGGGTTTGAGGCCTTGGCGATGATGGCGTCGGATATTAAGATTTGCTCAAGGAAAAGGGAAAAGGCAAAAAGGGCCAAGTGAGTTGAAAGAGGTATTGTTGGGACATTATATAAAACTCGGGCTTGGAAGTCAGTAATCAAGCGTATATCTCGGAATAGAATGGTTGCGGAGTGGTTAATGGATAAATAGGAATTTTGGAATAAAATTACTTTTATCCGAAAATTGGGGGGCATGTGTTTACACCAAAATTTAGGAGAAGAACGCGGAAATTTGAAGGCTTCCAAAATTATGCCAATCAAGGAATCGGTTGCATAAGGGTTGATATCAGCTGATTCAGATACGACTCTGGAATCGGCTCTCTTTGAATGACGTCAGCAAGTATTGATAATGGGCTACGGTTGGCGTCGGGAGATGTATATCGGACTCTACAAAAAGAGAAAGATTAGGGTCCAAGTTATCTTAAGATTAGGAATGTTCTCTTTTATACCAAAAATTGTGATGAGTCATACTCGAATAGGATTCATGTTTACGCTCCGGGTATGAATATTGGACCCCGACTATTGTAAAGGACACACAATCAATCAAATACAAGTTACTTACTTTTTTGGCTCCGGCCACCCCTTAGGAGTAGGAGTAGAGTAGATCTCGGTGAGTTCTTCAGCGAGAAGGGCTGCATCGGTCCGGCCGACCTCTGGCTTGTCTGTAAGTAGCGTCATGGCTTGTACTTCTGTTCGTACGGCTGCATCGATCCGGTCGACCTCCACTGCGACTCTGGTATAAGCAAGTTATTGACTCTTGTTTAGTTCAAGTAAGGCTGCATCGATCCGATCGACCTCCACTGCTCGAATTAGATTAAGGTCAAGTTATTGGTTCTATCTAAGGGTGGCGTCCTTCGGATAGATTCATTAAGTTACCGATATTGCTTATTGCTTTCATTATTTATTTGATTACAGTAATATCACTTCGTCCGATTGGGATTGATCTAGATCGGCCTTATACCCTGTTTAACCCATCATTTATTAATCTAAATTGATCTAATCTACACCTTAAATGATGAGTCATGTTTTATCGGATGTTTTATATCAATCTTGATCATGCATAGTGTGCGGTTATGGCATGTTTGGTCTTGAATAGATCTATTGGCTAACGAAAACCGTTCCATGGCCCGTTATCATGGCCTGTGTGATTCTGCCTCACACCCCACTATTAGCCCTATGGAGTGGGGATCGTTATTTGGTAGATCTGTTCCTGATAGGGCATGACCTTAATTGTGCGCTATGCCTGAATCGACTGTTTTAGCTGATATCGAGTGTTTTCACATATGCAGTTCACATCACGAGACCGTTGAAGTAAAGATAGGTTGAAAGATGTGTTAGCCCCATGATCTTATTATTGTATTACGGCCTGCATGATTCTGCCTCATGCCCCACTGATATTAGTAATAAGTTAGAGTCATCGAATTTATTGCTGTTTCTACGGCCTGCATGATTCTGCCTCATGCCCCACTGGTCATAGCGATAGATGAGATCCAATATGTTCATAGATTTATCTCTATTAAATGGTTAAATGATGATGGGCTAAACTTTCATATAAAAAAGAGATTCGGTTGCTTGCAGTCATTGGCTTAGCATAAACTGATTAGTGTTGACATCCTATCGCCATTGACTAATATTTATCTAAATAATGATATTTATCCTGAATGATATTCTTATGTGTCTGCTAGAATCGGCTATTTAGTCGATCTCCTTCCACATCGGCTCTCAGAGCCGTACATTCGGGATTGTCTCGCAACACCGGCATATTCTGCCTTAAATTACTGATTAGCTTTCTCTCCTTACCAATTGCAGGGTCAAATTGACTGGCACGTCTCAAGAGGAGTGCGTAGGATCAATAATCCCTGCATTGAAGCTAGGCAGATCTCTATCTCCATCGAGCGGACCCTTTTGGCTTGCTCATGTGCCTCGGCACGGGACGAAATTTTGTGCCGACAAACACCAAGTAAGCTATGACCCTCTCAATTGATTAGCTTGTGTGGCTACATAGTCACATGATACCAAAGTTACCTGGCCATCTTGGTCATTTTGACCCAGTTCGAGCAGGCCGGACGGGGTCTATGGCTACTCGTTCTCACCGTCCTGATTGACACCGTCACCGTTTGTCGGATCATGCGGCTCTCCCATCCCAGCGATATCAACCGCTTCTTGTTGCCGATCTGTTCTTCGGCGACGGGGTAACATGCGATGACAAGTCATGGCTGTGACACGATCATGGTTAGTTTTGGTTGCGGACAACTACTAATAGCATATGTTCATATTATATATATAATATGTTTAATGCAAAGTCTAATAATAAGTCCACATACAGCAAAGTCAAATAATAGCATATGTTCACCTAGAACAAATTCATTGTTTGATTGACCACATACAACAAAGTCCACCTACTGTTCTACGAATCTAAGCCTACGTCAACTTCCAAATAAGAAAAGCAATGACCATAGCCATAAATAAAAGCATGACATCTTTCCAAGACCAAGGAGCAATTCTCCTAATCTTCACATCTCTAGCGGGTGGCTTCTCTTCAATCTCTAGTGCCAGCGGATGGCTATGGTTTGCATTCATTGGACCATCGTAGGCCGGTTGCCCATGGCTTGCAAGGTAGGCCAGATGACTATAGTAGGCCCTCAAAGCTTCAGCTTCTGTGTTGTATTTTTTGTGCAAATTACCAGGGTAGCGATTGACTTGAGCATAGCAATCTTTCCAGGTTTGATAAATCCCAGGCATGTGACCAACATGCACTACATACCATGCCATGGTTGCCTATACATTTAAGTAAATTAGGTTGTCATTCAAACATGATGTATTCTTATAAAATTTAATATATTTATGAATAATACACAATCATTGCATAGATAGGAGTGTTTGGAAAACAGCTATTACTTACACCCTGTTCTGAAAGAGGGACCAAAAGTTTTTACAGTGGTTCAAGCCTAAGACATGAACTTGAGCACCTTTTAGGCTTGGGAAGCACTATCTAGTTATAGGCATCCTTTTAGATATGAACTGCGTAGACTTGTTGAGGCTGGGCTAGTGAGCTCCAATTTATAGTCTTTTGGCATGTGGTAAGTGGTAATGGTAACTCACAGAACAAGAGTTATTATTCAAGTTATATGGCCAAACTAAATCTATTTAATGTTCTTTATCCTTGACATGATAAAAAATTACCTCAATAATGGGACTATTTATTATTTGGAGATCAATATTGTTTAGTAATCATATTTGCTAGCATGTAGCATCATATGTCATTACTTTTTACTGTGCACACATAATATTTTAAGGAGGACCAACATTGTAGTCAACTCCGATGCTATCAAAGTCAGTTGAACAGTATCTTGCCATTTCCAATAAACACATGGGCGTTTCTAATAGATTAAGACAATTAATAACAACTTGGAAACATGGTCATGTGCCAAGTTCTCTCTGTATCATAAAAAAGACAAACACCTATTTTCATGATTTTGATCCCCGGTTATCAGAATGGGTTATATAACTGGTAAGAAATTTGAATCGCCATAAGTGGTCGTGATTCAGAACAGCAACTACAATGAAAAATCTAGTTCTATTGTTTGCTAACCCACCAAGCAGTTGGTGCATTCCCAAAGCGTGCTCATGGATGGAGCAGGTTGTGGCATCACAGGACCACTGTGTGGTGCTCCTTCCTAGCTACTAGGCTGCAATGCACACTCACTCACCGTGTGGTGCTCCTTCCTAGCTACTGGTGCTCCTTCCTAGCTACTGCAGCAACTGATTGACTACAGAGAACACAGAGAAAAGGAAGGAACTGCCTCGTGCTCAGCAATTTTGGTGATTATAGCGAACACTGAAACAAAGCTGGAACAACATTGTGTATGTACTGAATTCTAGAGCCCTGCCATGCATGACCTCGAGAGCGAGACTCAGTCCACCTTTGCTGCTGTTGCTGAGCCAATTTTAAAAGTTGTTTTTAACTTTTTTTTTTCTGGAACAAACATCTATAGTCATCATAGTAAATGGACAGTGCTAAGAAGTAAGAAGACACCATTGGCAATGGATCAATGCTCAGATTAAAAACAACCATCATAAGCATAGACATGTGCTTGGTATAGAGAAATCCTTAGAATATAATCAATCGTCATTGGCATGGACAGGTGCTCAGATTTATATAACAAACCTATTTCAACAATGGACATGTGCTCAGTATAACCATTTTCATTAACAAATTCAACTCGAGCTTGAGCAATCACTAAGAGGCCTCACAAAGATGATGGGGCATTTCATCAAACACAAAGACGGTAGTGAGCCACGCACTCACCGTGGGGGTGGGAAAGCAGCTGTCTGCGCACTCCTGAAGGCCTCGGCGGTAGGAGTGCAGGCTTGGAGGAGGAGGGGACGACCGACGTTGTGGACAAGGAATGAGGGCACGGACGGCGCGGTGCTCCGGCGTGGGGTGGTGCTTCGACGTGCACACTCCTGAAGGCCTTAGTGGTGGGAGTGCATGCTTGGAGGAGGAGGGGCACGGCCGGCGTCGTGGACGAGGAACGAGGGCACGGACGGCGTGGTACTTCGGCGTGGGGCGGTGCTCCGACGTGTGGTGGTGCACGGGCGTCAGAGTCGAAGAAGAGGAGCGCGGGGCTAGGAACGGCGGTGTGGGGGGCGGTGGATGGGTGCGCGTGGAATGATGGTGCCCGTCGGCGCGGGGTGGTGCTCCGGCGGTGCGGGGGGAGGGGTTGGCGCAGGGTTGAAATGAATTTAGAAGATTTCAACCCACGCCTGGCTATATACCAATGAGGTTCATCACTACCGGTTCTAATAATAAACCGACAGTGATGAGGAACCATCACTGCCAGGCCATTCCTCAAACTGGCAGTGATGGGGGTGTACCAGTTAGGGGTTAAGTAGTATAACTTTTCCCTTCCTTTCGAATTCCTCCGACTGCCTCATCGATTAAGACTCCACAACTTAGCCCCTGAGACCCGTGTTCGAGTCCCAGGTGGCCCAAATTTTTTGTTTCAATTTTATAAATTATTAAATGACTTTGGAAAATTATTCATCACTGCCGGTTGTATGTCTAAACCGACAGTGATGAGGAAATATCACTGCCGGGTTAATTCTCAAACTGGCAGTGATTTTGGTGTAGCAGTTAGGGGTTAAGTAGGATAACTTTTCTATTTCTTTTGAATACCTCCGACTGGCTCAACGATTAAATCCCTGCAACTTAGCCCCCGAGACCTGTATTCGAATCCCAGGCGGCCCAATTTTTTTGCACCAACGGTTTTCCTTCCATTATAATTTATTAAGCGGTCTAAAGGTCAAAGAGAAAAAATAAATTAGCCTTAGCACACATCCTATACTAGCGCAGTGGTTAAGTCTCAGAACTCTGCAGCCTGAGACCCGAGCTCGAACTCGAGGGCTGGCACACTTTTTTTAAATTTTTTATATATCACTGCTAGTTTTCAAAATAAACCGACAGTGATAACCATCATCACTATCGGTTTTGTCTCATCACTACCGGTTTTTTGAAATCGATAGTGATGTTTATATATATTAAAAAATTTCTTTTATATACTGAATAAATAGAAGCATGTGTATTTCTGTTTCAAAATGACTTCAAATTGTTTTGGCAAGCATGTACATCCAAATTAAGACCCCACACATGATCTTAGGTTTTTCTGATTAGTTTTTTTATTTATTATATTTTTCTGTGTGCTTGATGAGACAAAAGAGGGTGGATTTCATCTTGGACCCAATAGATTTTTTCATCGACCTCCATAAAATTCATATCCCTAGGGCACATTAGAGCCTATGTAAAAGTTTGGCACCATTCCAGATCTTTTCGTGGGTAGACTCAGTTCAACCTATAATTAAACGGTGTCGTCGCGTGGAAATTCAATTAAACATCAGAAAGTAGCAAACCATCTCGAGAAAATTCCAAACTGGGTGTTTTCATCACACGTGGCACATGCAAGCCTAAGAAAAAGTTTGAGAGCAATATAACACCGGAACGCGTATGAACCATAGAAACCTTGATAACCTATGTGTATAGTCATAGTTTGATGAAAGGGCTCATGTACCTCTGTGAAGAATGTATACTCCGCCTATGTCGAAATGGCTTGAAATTTTTTTGACAAGCATGTATACCAAATTAAGGCCCCAAACAAGATCTGAGGTTTTTCTGATGATTTTTTATTAATATATTTTTCTCTGTGCTGAATGAGACAAAAGAGGGTGAATTACATCTTGGACCCAATAGATTTTTTCATCGACCTCCACAAAATTCTTATCCCTAGGGCACATTAGAGCCTGTATAAAAGTTTGGCACCATTCCAGATCTTTTTGTGGGTAGACTCAGTTCAACCTATAATAAATCGGTGTCATCGCGTGGAAATTCAATTAAACCTCAGAAAGTAGCAAACCATCTCCAGAAAATCCCAAACTAGGTGTTTCCTTCACATGTGGCACGTGCAAGCCTAAGAAAAAGTTTGAGACCGATACGACACCGGAATGCATATGAACCACAGAAACCTTGATAACCTATGTGTAGAGTCATGGTTCGTTGAAAGGGCTCATGTACCTCTGTGAAGAATGTATACTCCGCCTATGTCGAAATGGCTTGAAATTTTTTTGGCAAGCATGTATACCCAAATTAAGGCCCCAAACAAGATCTGAGGTTTTTCTAAGCATTTTTTTATTAATACATTTTCTCTGTGCTAAATGAGACAAAAGAGGGTGAATTACATCTTGGACCCAATAGAATTTTTCATCGACCTCCACAAAATTCTTATCCCTAGGGCATATTAGAGCCTGTGTAAAAGTTTGGAACAATTCTGAATCTTTTCGTGGGTAGATTTAGTTCAACCTATAATAAATCAGTGTCGTCGCGCGTAAATTCAATTAAACCTCACAAAGTAGCAAACCATCTCCGAAAAATCCCAAACTGGGTGTTTCCTTCACACGTGGCACGTGCAAGCGTAAGAAAATTTTTGAGACTAATACGACAGCGGAATGTATATTTCTAGTTACCCAACAAATGTTACACGAATTACATGCATGACAATAATTAAACACACAAAGCCGTATAAATTAAAATTAGAACCCAATTAAACTACGAGCTTGAAAACCTAGCTAAATAAACATTAATTACTATCAGAATCACTGGCGGGTTTGATCGGGCCACGCACACTAACATGCCTCTGTAGCCATATATGGTAATTGATGTCACGGATTATGTATCCGCTTGTATCGATGAAGTCCAATGCCCGTATGAGTGCACTCTCTCGTGCCTCACAATATCGAAAGAATGGCCAGCTATAGATATTACCTACTGAATGACCACTGCCCCTATTAGTAATCCTTATGCACTACTAGCGTCCTTCTATAGTGAGCTAGCCGAGGTTTCCATTGCAGAAGTCCCAATCGTACTAGAGTTGCTCCGTAGCTTGGTCTAGAACGGCCCACAAGCCACATGCAGCATAGGTAAGGTTCTGGAGCGCAATCTGCATGCGGAGAAAAGGAAAACAAATTAGAGAATGTTATTACAATAATAAACAACAAATAACCATGACTCAGGTATAAGTGACCATTTTACGACATCCGCACGGTTGTAGCTCGCAAAGCATTCGCTTGCTTGCGGGACGGGGATAACACCAGCATTCAAAGCAAGTGCCTTGAAGTGCGAGAAATCAGGCACATCATAGCAAACATGTCGAAGTGCCTCTAAACAGATGCGCACGGCACTGAATTGGGTGGTTATCATGTCCAGGCTCTGTCTTCCCGTCTCGTAGATATGATTCTTATGATTTGCACCCTCAAAGGGATGGAAAAACTGAGTTTACACGTCCATAGCCGACAACTTGCATTAGATGCCATGTTCTCGACGATGTCCGAGATAAATAACCAACTAAGTGCTGTTCATAGCCAATCTATTGGGGATATAGTCCGCGACATATTTGTATGCAATAATGATATTAAACTAATTACACTTATTTGTTAGCATAAAAAAACAAAATATGTTGGAAAATATTTCATACAATAGCTGGAATAGGGAACCGTGGAATGGCCATATTAGGAGCGAATGGCTCATCGCCATGGTGGAAACCTGGTTCTTGTGGTGGGGGAGGTCCGTTGTTCATACCACCTGATGGATAAAATGCTAAAAAAATATGAACATAAAATATATGCACAAAAAAAATTCTTCCAAGTAAAATGTGGCAACATACTTAAATATAGATCGAATGCAAGGAATAAGAATATATATAAATGTAGAATGCAAAGAAACATGAATATAAATATAGATCAAATGAATATAGATAGAATATTGGAGAAGACAACGTATCAATACCATTGAAAAATGCAGGAGCCATGACCAAATCACGTAGAGACAGAGTGGATTTCTTGAGAAGTGAGAGTGAAACGTGAGAAATGAGATTGTGAGAGTTCGTGGGTGGGTGGGATCGATGTATGTGGCGGGCGGGTTGTTTTATATAGGGGGACATGGACATCACTGCCGTGTTTTAAGTAGAACCGACAGTGAAAGTTAATATCACTGCCGGTTTTTAAATAGAACCGACAGTGATAGTTAATATCACTACCGGTTTGTAAGTAGAACCGACAGTGAAGGTGCATATATGTAAAGGATATATTTATTTAGATAGTACAGTGAAAAAGTTTTAACAACAACGATATATTTATTTAGATAGTAATGAAATACATAAAAAAATAACAAAAATATTAGAAATAAATTACATATACGATAACAAAGACCTTACACTAAAATTCCATATACGATAACAAAGACCTATTTGCGTATAGGTCAATGTTACAATCAATGTGTATCAACACATTATAATGTAACCACCTTAGTAGCATTCTTCTAGCACCAACTAGTGTCAAACAGCAACACCGAGGTTGTCTACGAGCTATACCGGTTGAAGATGACAAGGTGGCATCGATGAATCCGCCTTGTATGTACATTGCCTTTTTCCAAATGCGCACCGCAGCGGATGGCTCTGTGAACCTTGTGGCATCTTCAATCTTTGGCGTTTCTCTATCTTTAGTAGCATTCTTCTAGTACCTCTTGTGTGCACCATTTTGGTGGACTACGATGGATAATGATATCTGTGTTATATTGTGAGAGGAAAACATTGAATAATGGCTGATAAGGCTTGGTTGAAACCAACATGCATGGAGAGGCTAGCTCCTGGCCGAGGGCCATTTTATAGGGGCTAGCAGTTGTGGTACATTTTTGTTTCTGAACTATAGTTGTCAGGGTAGGTGGGAGCAGTGTTCCTACTGTTGTGGTCTATGGGAGCACTATTGGCATGTGAGGAGCATCTACACATCACTGTCGGTTTTAGTTCAAAAACCGACAGTGAATGGGGCCTTCTGTATCGGTTTGAGCAACTAACTGTGATAGAAGCTATCACTGTTGGTTTTAAAACCAAAACCAGCAGTGAAGGGCCCTACCACCATCGCAGCCTTTTAGTAAAAAAATATAAAAAAATCACCGTTGGGTTGGAGCCTGCCACCGCAGCGCTATTACTGCCGGTTTTATAACCAAAACCGGCAGTGAAGGGCCCTGGCGCCATCGTAGCCTTTTAGTAAACAAATAAAAAAATCACTGTCGGTTTGGAGGCTGCCATCGCAGCCTTTTTATAAAAAATATAAAAAAATTCCTGAGCCTAGGATTCCAACCCAGGTCTCGGGGTTCTTAGTTTGGAGCCTTAACCACTACGCTAGAATAGGGATTACATTAGAATTAGTTGTTCTATTTCTTTTATCCTGTGGTAACGCACTACTACTGCATAATAAATAAATCAAATATCAAAAAAGTTTGGCACGCCTTTGATTCGAGCGCGGGTCATGGGGTTGAGAGTGCGCGGCCTTAACCACTGAGCTAGGATAGGGAGTTCGGTTAGATTGGTTTTATTTTTTTCTTTTATCTCGTCGTAATGCACTACTAAATAATAAATGCAAAATCAAAAAAGTTTGGCCCGCCTGGGATTCGAGTGCGGGTCTTAGTGTATAGAGTGCATGGCCTTAACCGCTAAGCTAGGATAGGGAGTTCGGGTAGTTTGCTTTTCTTTATTTATTTATTTATAGAAATAATGCAGTTAGTTTGTATTCTAAAATAACACAAAAATTTATGTCTTGATTATTTAATTCTATGATAATTAATTAATGGTCTATAATTATCAAATAATAGTGTTTGTGAACATCATCTCAATATTTGATTACATAGTCAATAATTAAATTATAGAGATGCGCACAAAATATAAATTAGATATTCAGTGCGAATTACTGATACAACATCTGCATAATGATTACATAGTTAACAATAATCTAACTATCTTTAGGTGCATCAACAATGAGGGCCTCATTGTGATCAAGCCGTACGTAAACAGGTTCGTCACCCTCTTGAAGAATAGGTAGGGGCACGCTCGCCCTGAATGGAGGCATTTCCTGATAGCCCATGTAGTCTTCTTTGTCTGTCACTCCATCGACACGACAATCTTCCTTTTCCCTTCTAGGACTACTTTTAGCCTTCCTTTTGTCTTGTTGTCCCTTGCATAGAAGACTTGCATAACATCTCTTGTAAGGACGAAGGGGTCGTCTCTGTATGCGATTTTTAGTGAGATCAACGGTAGTGAACCCTTTGCTGTCAGTGTTGATTTCCTCGAGCCAGACCCACTGGCAGCGAAAAAGAGCTGCCTTTAATAGACCATAGGCTAGCTCCCATATCTCCTCTATGAAACCATAGCATGTCGCCTGCACGTTGCCGTTTTTGTTGTGAGCATCAAAACGAACACCACAATTTTGGTATGTGCTCTTTCCATCTTGGTTTTTTGTGTAAAATGTGAATCCATTGATCTCATACTCTTGATACTTAAGATATGTACTCGAAGGTCCCTTGGCTAAGGCATCCAGTTGATTACCCAACTTTATTCCAAGCAAGCGACGTCACAACCAGTCGACAAATTCCTCCTTATGTTTTTTATCCAGCCAAGCCTATGACCTGCTTGGATACAGAGTTTACAGCGATTGCCTATGCTCATCAATGTATGGCATCACACCCTCGGCTTGCTGGAGAACAATGAACTGTGCCTATCTGAAAAGAAGCAGAGTTCTCTACTGTAATAGATTTCTCCTCGATCGTTCCTTTGCCACATAGTCTTCCCTCGTAATGAGATTCTGGAACTCCGACCCTTTTGATGTCTAGATAATATGTGCAGAACTCAATGGCCTCCTCCATTGACCATCCTTTAACCATGCCCCTTCTGGCCTGAATCTGTTCCTAACATATCTCCTGAAAACTTTCATCAATCTTTTGAAAGGGAACATCTGATGCAAGTACATTGGGCCAAGAGCTCTAATTTGGTCAACAAGATGAATGAGCAGATGCAATGAGATATCAAAGTAAGTCAGCGGAAAATGCATATCAAGCCTAACGAGAGTTTTGGCTATGTCCCGCTACAGCTGCTCTAGCGTGGACACATCAATGACCTTTTTTGAGATCGCGTTGAAGAACGAGCAAAGCTTTATGGTTGGGGCACGGACCTTTGGGGGGAGGATACCACACAGGGCAATAGGGAGCAGCTGAGTCATAATGACATGACAGTCATGGGCCTTCATAGGGCCATAGTTGAACTTGAGTACTCTCATGTTCACTAGCCTCTTCGGGTTCGCACAGTAGCCCATCGAGACTTTGAGTTCATTGAAGAAAGAAATAAGCGCACGCTTTTCTTCCTTCTTCAATGTCCATGACACAATCGGAAGTTCGAACTGGCCTCCAGTCATGCCCATCGGCGGAGGTGCCTCATCATTGTATCTTTCTTACGCTCTTCACCATGCCAGCACAACAGCTTGGCTGACTTTGCACATGCAAACAGCCTATGCACCCGGGGAGCTATAGGGAAATACCAAATGACCTTTATGGGACCTCCTCTGGTCTTGGTATGCTCATCTGACGGCCCTTCCTTGTACCATGGAGCTTCACACTTGGGGCACTTGTCCAAGTCTTTATATTTTTCTCCACGGTATAATATACAATCATTGGAACACGTGTGGATTTTTTCAACCTCGAGGCTAATGGGGCATATCATTTGCTTGGCCAAGTATGTCTTTTCTGGCAACTTGTTTTTTTCTAGGAGAATTTTCCTTATTATACCTAACAACTGATCGAAGCCTTTATCGCTCAATCCATTTGTCGATTTGAACTCTAACAGCATGATGTCGGCTTCCAGTTTGTTCATTGGACAATTCCTATACAATAGTGTTTTGCCATCTTTTCTCATTTTCTCTAGCTATCCCAGCTGTCTTTCACTAAGACATCCAGTCTCTACATTACGTAGTAGCTGAGAAATGCCATCGTTATCCTCGGTGTCGTCAGCTAGCGTGTTCCTAAACACATTATTAACTGTGGCCTTAGGTTCCGTGTTGACACCGAGTTCCTCATCAGCATCGTGGATGGCTACGTCAGGCATGTCCACATCATCGTCATTTTCCCGCAGAACATTCACACCAACCTCGCCATGCATAGTCCAATCGTATAGTTTGGCATAAACCCCCTAGTAATCATGTGTGATCATATATACTCAATTTGATAAAAGTTCCTTTGATTCTTGCAATCTTTGCATGGGCAGAAGATAGGGTTCCCATTCCCAGCATGGACTTTGGCATCCGTGATAAACTGGCTGACGCCATGCATGTACCGCTTGTTCGTTTAGGACAGATGCATCCACTCTCGATCCATCTCTGCACAAAAAAATACTGAGACAGTAATTACAAAGAATTAATAAGAAATCGAGCTTCATGAACAACAATTGTAGCTCAAAAGTACCATTTTTGGAAAACATTATTGTACACTAATTATTGGAAAATTGAAATTGGTAGCCCCGGCCCTATAAATTGAAAATGGTAGTAAAAAACAATTATTGCACAATATTGAAGAACAACTTTTCCACTCTACTTCTAAGAACTAATTATAGCATCACATTCTAACAATGATGATCTTGAGCACCATGGAATAATTAGCTTGGAATTTAAATATGTTCATAGACACCAACCTTTTGGATGATGGATTCACCACAATTTGAGCCTTGCACAAATGTCCAATTGGAAAAGTGCTCTCTAGATTGGAGAAAGAACTAGAATGAGAATCAAGCAATGTAGCCATCAAAATGAAACTAATTAAGCAACAAAATCAAAGGAGTGGATGTTTGTTACTAACCTTAAAGCAAAAAGATCAAGCCATTCTTCAAAATCCAAGGGCTAGCTTCATGGTGAAGAGCAACCGTAATAATGGAGGGAGGAGGAAGAAGAGAGGAACCGTAATCATGGTGAAACGCGCGCCTCTATTCTCAGGATGGAAGAGAGGAGGAAGAAGAGGACGGCTGTAGCCTTTTTGTGCTGTAGGCTTAACAACGTCGGTTCTTGGCTCGAACTGATAGTGATAGAGCCAAATCACTGCCAGTTTGTGGCTTGAACTGGCAGTGATAAGTGGCCGCCAAAACATTGCCGGTTCAAGCCACAAACCGGTAGTGATGTGGTGCTTCGCTGCCGGTTTTAGCCCAGCCCCAATCATTTTCTCATTTTCAAGCTCATAACCGGCAGTGAAGGTACATGACTGCCGATTCTCACAAATCCGGTAGTGACGAGGCCGGCAGTGATGTCCAAATCTAGCGTAGTGATACTGCTATATAATATGTCCTTAGAGACTCAACAATTCTCATTAGGTTTATTATTCTCCAACAGTTCCTACTATCATGCATCTAAGATTTTGTGACTATTATTTTTTTATAGAACAGGAGGGGTTGAAACCCCTACTGGAAATTTTATTGAATTTTAGAACAAAAAGGGATACAAAGTTGAACTCACGAGACAAAGAAGGTCAGAAAGAAGATAAGAAAAATTACCCAAATGCTTCTAGCCATAAGTCAATCCTAGGATGATAAGTTGTCTTTGCCTGTAGCGTAACTAGAGCAAATTCTCTCTTGAAGAGTGAAGACTGATTTACAACATTAAACCGAATGAGGGGTACCTTTGAAGATAACATCATTGCGCATCATCCAAATTGACCAGCACATTGTAATGACACTTTCCTTGAAGAAAGGTAAGCTGAGCTGTGAGGCTTTCAACGATCAAGCAAGGATCAGTAGAGTTGGGCAACACCTGCTGGAGGATGGACCAACATGCCAACGAGAAAGGGCAATGGAAAAGGACAGAGTTCTAGTCTAGTAAGCACTACTATAGATCTGGACATCACTGCCGGCCTCATCACCGCCGGATTAGGGTGAACCGGCAGTGATATACCTTCACTGCCGGTTCTGAGCTTGAAAATCAAAAAATGATTGGGGCTGGGCCAAAACCAGCAGTGAAGGTCCACATCATTGCCGGTTTGTGGCTTGCACCGGTAGTGGCTTGATGTCTACTTATCACTGCCGGTTCTAGACAAGAACCATCAGTGATGTTGGGCTATCATTGTCGGTTCTAGGCAAGAATCGACAGCCGACGGTGATAACATCATAGTACAAAAAGCTGGCGTCGTCCTCTCCTTCCTCCTTTCTTCCATCCTAAGCACAGAGGCGCGTGTTTGGGCCACTCCCTCCATTGTTGCGGCTACTCTTGACCATGAAGCTAGCTCTTGGATTTGGAAGAATGGCTTGATATTCTTGCTTTAAGGTTAGTAACAAGCATCCACTCCTTTGATTTTGTTGCTTAATTAGCGTTGTTTTGATGGCTACATTGCTTGATTCTCATTCTAGTTCTTTCTCCATTCTAGAGAGCACTTTTCCAATTGAACTTTGTACAACGCTTGCAAGCAAATTGTGGTGAATCCATCATCCAAAAGGTTGGTGTCTTTGAACACATTTAAATTCCTAGCTAATTACATGGTGGTCAAGATCATTGTTAGTATGTGATGCTATAATTAGTTCTTGATAGGAGTAGAGTTGATTCTTTTACAATTTGGTGAGTAAATTAATCCATGTGTCACCTACCAACACATTGTTTGGAGCTACATTGTTGTTCATGATCATATCTCCAATATTAGTTTTTTAATTAGTGTCTCCATTTTTGTGTAGCATGGAGTAGAATAATTGTTCTTTATTATCGTGAAATAATTGTTTTTTAATGGTGCTACTATTTTCAATTTATATGGCCGAGGCTACCAATTTTAATATTCCAATAATTAGTGTACAATAATGTTTTCCAAAAATGGGGTGACTAAATTAAATAAGTGAAGAATAAATTGTTGGTTCAAGCAACAATTATTGTTCATGAAGCTCCACTTGTTATTAATTTCTCTGTAATTACTATCTCAATATTTTGTTGTGTAGAGATGGATCAAAATTGGATGTATGGGTCCCGAACGGACAAGCGGTACATGGTTGGTGTCAGCAAGTTTCTCATCGATGCCAAAGCCCATGCTAGGAATAGGAACCCTATTTTATGCCCATGCAAAGATTGCATGAATCAAAGGAAATAGGCTCAAATTGAGTCTGTACGAATCACTTGATTACCATGGGGTTCATTCCAAACTATACGATATGGACTATGCATGGTGAGGTTAGTGTGAATGTTCCGCAGGAAAATGATGCCTGATGTGGCCATGCCTGATGTGGCCATGCCTAACGTAGCCATCCACGATGCTGACGAGGAACCAAGTGTCAACATAGAACCTATGGCCATAGTTAGTGATGTGTTTAGGAACACGTTAGCTGACAATACCGAGGATAACAATGGCATTTCTCAGCTGCTAAATAATGTAGAGACCATCCATGTCTTAGTGAAAGATAGCTGAGAAAGCTAGATAAAATGAGATAAGATGGCAAAACACCATTGTATAAGAATTATCCAAAGAGCAAATTGGAAGCCGACATCATGCTATTAGAGTTCAAATCGACAAACAGATTGAGCGATAAAGGCTTCGATCAGTTGTTAGGTATAATAAGGAAAATGCTCCCAGAAAAAAATAAGTTACCAGAAAAGACATACCTGGCCAAGCAAATGATCTACCCCATCGGCCTCAAGGTTGAAAAAAATCCATGCGTGTTCTAATGATTGCATATTGTACAGTATACATGAATACAAAGACTTGGATGCGTGTCCCAAGTGTGAAGCTCCATGGTACAAGGAAGGGCCATCAGATGAGGGTACCAAGATCAGAGGAGGTCTCGTGAAGGTCGTTTGGTATTTCCCTATAGCTCCCCGGGTGCATAGGCTGTTTGCATGTGCAAAGTCAGCCAAGTTGTTGCGCTGGCATGGCGAAGAGCGTAAGAAAGATACAATGATGAGGCACCCCGCTGATGGGAAGGACTAGAGGACAATCAATACTATGTTCTATAAGAACATCGGTGGAGAGGTAAGGCACCTTTGGTTTGGTTTGAGCACAGATGGGATGAATCCTTTTGACCAGGTTAGAAACAATCATAGCACCTGGCCAGTGACGCTCTATATATAGAACCTTCCACCTTGGCTCTGTATGATGCAGTTGTACATCTAAACAACCTGGGAATGACATTGATGTGTTTCTAGAAACAGTAATCGATGAACTAGTGGAGATGTTTGAAAAGGGTGTCGAGGATGTTTGGGACAAGTACAGAAAGGAACATGTCATGATCACATCAGTACTTATCGGTACAATCACCGACCTACTAGGTCGAGGTTACTTGCCTAGAGAGAAGACAAAAGGCTATACTGGATGTGTTAAGTGCTTGGATGACACTAATGCTGTACATCTGCCAAACAACTCAAAGATAGTTTATATGGGACACCTTAGATTCCTACCTAAGGATCACCCTTACCGTAGGAATAGAAAAGATTTTGACGGGACTATTAAGAAACACTTACCTCCAAAATATCGAGACGGGCATGCGATACTTCGAGAAGTCAACCAACTGGAGGTTGTCCTTAGGAAGGGGCACACTGTAGTAGCAGCGCTTGATGGGAGCGTCTGGAAGAAAAAATTGGTTTTTTTGGAAACTACCTTACTAGCCAGTGCTGAGTGTACGACACTGTCTTGATCCCATGCACCTTACTAAAAACGTGTGCGGTAACACGCTTAGCACCTTGATGGACACTGGGGGGACATTGAAGGATTCACTAGCCACATGCCTAGACATGCAACACTTGGGAATCAGGAAGGAGCTGCATCCGGTGAGGCTAGAGAATGGCCAGTTCGAACTTTCGGTTGCGTCGTGGACCTTGAAGAAGGAAGAAAAGCATGCGCTTATTTCTTTCTTCAATGAACTTAAAGTCCCAACGGGCTACTGTGCGAACCCAAAGAGGCTAGTGAACATAAGAGAACTCAAGTTCAACTATGGCTGTATGAAGGCCCATGATTGTCATGTCATTATGACTCAACTGCTCCCTGTTGCCCTGCGTGGTATCCTCCCCCAAAGGTCGGCACCCCAATCCTTAAGATGTGCTTGTTCTTCAACGCGATCTCAAAAAAGGTCATTGATGTGTTCATGCTGGATCAGCTGCAGTGAGACATAGCCGAAACTCTTGTTAGGCTTGAGATGCATTTCAAACCAACTTACCTTGATATCTCAGTGCAACTGCTTGTTCATCTTGTTGACCAAATTAGAGCACTTGGGCCAATTTACCTACATTAGATGTTCCCTTTCGAAAGTTTGATGAAAGTTTTCAGGAGGTATGTTAGGAACAAATTCAGGCCAGAAGGGGACATAGTTGAGTTCTGCACATATTATCTGGACATCAATAGGGTCAGAGTTCCAGAATCTCATCACGAGAGAAGACTAGGTGGCATAGGAACGATTGGGGAGAAATCGATCACAGTAGACGACCCTGTTTCTTTTAGATTGGCACAGTTCACTATTCTCCAGCAAGCAGAGGATGTGATGCCATACATTGACGAGCATAGGCAATCGCTACAAACTTTGTATCTGAGCAGGTCGCAGGCTTGGCTTGATAAAAAGCATAAGGTGGAATTTGTCAGCTGGTTGCGATGCCGCTTGATTGGAATAACATTGGGTAATCAGCTGGATATCTTAGACAAGGGACCTTCAAGTACATTGCTTAAGTACCAAGGGTATGAGATCAATGAATTTACATTTTACACAAAAAAGCAAGATGGAAAGAGCACATACCAAAATAGTGGTTTTCCTTTCGATGCTCACGACGAAAACGACAACATGTAGGTGACGTACAATGGTTTCATAGTGGAGATATGGGAGCTAGACTATGGTCGGTTGAAGGTAGCTCTTTTTCGCTACCAGTGGGTCTGGCTCGAGGAAATCACCACTGACAGAGATGGGTTCACTACCGTTGATCTCACCAAGACCGTATATAGAGACGACCCCTTCGTCCTTGCAAAAGACGTTCTGTAAATCTTCTATGCAGGGGACAATAAGACAAAAGCAAAGCTAAAAGTAGTCCTAAAGATTATTTGTGTCGATGGAGTGACGGACAAAGAAGACTACAGGGGCTATCAGGAAATGCCTGTATTCGGGGCAAACGTACCCCTACCTATCCTTGAAGAGGGTGACGAACCTACTTATGTCCGGTGTGATCACGATGAGGCCCTCATTGTTGGACCCAATGAAGATAGTTAGATTATTATTAACTATGTAATCATTATTTAGACGTTTTATCAGTAATTCGCATTGAATATCTAATTTATATTTTGTGCACATCACTATATTTTAATTATTGACTATGTAATCAAATATTGAGATGATGTTCACAAATACTATTATTTGATAATTATAGACAATTAATTAATTATCATAGAATTAAATAACCAAGACACAAATTTTTGTGTTATTTTAGAATATAAACTAACTTTATTTACAAACAATAAATGAATAAAAGAAAAAGAAAACCAATCCCAGTCTAAATAAAAGAAAAATGAACAAAACTTTTAATAGTCTGTCTAAATAAAAGAAAATAGAATATAAACTAATTTTGAGTACATTTTTCTATCTTATTAATTAATAGTGTGTTAGGACGGGTTAAAGCAAAAAATAAAACCAAACTAACTGAACTCTCTATACAACCGCAGCGGTTAAGGTCGCGCACTCTGGACCGTGAGACCTGCGCTCGAGCCCCAGGCCAGACAAACTTTTTGTGTTTTGTTTTGTTAATTAATAGTGCGTTAGCATGGGATAAAACAAAAAACAATCTAACTAAACTCTTATACTACCTTAACGGTTAAGGCCACGCACTCTAGACCCTGAGACCCGCGCTCGAGCCCAGGCGGGCCAAACTTTTTTATGTTTTGTTTTATTAATTAATATTGCGCAGAGGATAGAAGACAAAATAAAACAAAACCAATTGAACTCCCAATCCTAACACAGCGATTAAGCCACTAAACTATGTACCCTGAGACCCAAGTTCGAATCCCAGTGACAGGACAGTTTTTTTTTAAAAAAAAAGCTGCAATGGCTGGAGGCCCAACTATAGCATTGCAGCATGGTAGGTCCATCACTGTCGGTTTCGGTTTAAAAACCGTTAGTGATGCAAGCTATCACTGCTGGTTCCCAAAACCGGCATAGATGAGCACCTTCAACGTTGGTTTTTTAACTAAAACTGACAGTGATCTAAAGATGCTCCTAATAGGCCTACAGTGCTCCCGCTGACCACCACAGCAGGAGCACTGCTCCCACCTACCCCGATAGCTTTAGTTAAAAAATAAAAACGTACCACGACTGCTAGCCCATATAAAATGGCCATCGGCCAGGAGCTAGCCTCTCAACAGCCAAGTCTTGCCACCCTCTTGTTGCTCATTTCTCACTTCGTTCTCTCTAGCTAGTATACACATCTATGGCCTCTCTGTGGGAGAAAGCCCTCCACATACAAATTTCAATAAGCGTGGTCATCCACAAGGATGGTGCACACAAAAGGTACTAGAAGAATGTTTATGAAGATAGAGCAACGCCGAAGCTTGGGGACGCTGCGAGGTTGACAGAGTCATCCTATCCAGTGTGCTCTGGATTGTCTGACTAGAGCGGCATGGATTCATTGCTGCTCACCAACCGTCCCATGTGCTCTGGATTGACAGTCCGAAGAGGCATGGGTTCAACAGTTCCCGGCAACCTCTCTGCTTGTCTCCCGAAGGCGTAGCTCATCATCCATCTCTGGCATTCTTTGGTGGCTATTTGACCCTACTTGGGTTCTAGAAGAATACTGCTGAAGTGGTTATCTTATAATATGTTTGTACACTTCGATTGTAACATTAACCTAGATGGAAATAGGTTTTTGTTATCATATATTTAATTTTAGTGTCATGTCTTTGTTATTGTATATGTAATTTTATTTCAAGGTTTCTATTATTTTATGTTGTATTTCCGTAACTAAAAAAAAATATATATCGATGTTTGTCTCTTCAAATGGCAATGCATGTATGGATATTTTACATATATATGGTGCCCTAATGATTAATTATCTAGCATTTTTTGCGTGGACAACGGTGTTTTTGTACCCATATATGAAATTATGCAATTGATACAAAATTTTTGGACATTATTTAAGCATTAAATAAAGATCATAGGATTACTATTTTTTTATAAGTAATGACATTTATTGCAGCATGCATGTTGTATGCATGCACGCATGCATGCATAGAAGTATGTGCTGTCAGCCACATCACCGTCGCTTTTCATATAAAACTGACAGTGATAGGGTTACATCACTATCGGTTTCATTACAAAACCGACAGTGATGAACACCATCGGTGTCGATTTTATTTAAAACCGGCAATGATGTGTCTGCCCCTCTATAAAAGGAACCAGGAACATACACACGCATGCATCCTCACTTCACTCTTATTTCTCAGTTTCACGTACTCTCACTTCTCACTCTTTTCACTCTTACGTGGTCAAGGCTCCTGGATATTATATTGCAGGTATATATATTCTCTTCTCTCACATTGTAGCTTTGTATATATGCATCGTCGGTCTATATTTATTTAGTTTGCGATATTTTACTAGGCATATTTTATATAATGCAATATCTATTTTTCTATTCATATTTCTTGAATTTTATTAGGTATAATGCAATATATATATATTCGCCTCTTCCATATTCTAGCTATGTATATATATGCATCGATCTATATTTATTTAGTTTGCTACATTTTACTTGGCACATTTTATATAATGAAATATATATTTATAGTCATATTTCTTGAATTTTATTAGGTGGGATGAACGGACCTCCCCCCACAAGAGCCAGGTTTCCACCTTGGCGATGATCCATTTGATCCTGATGTGGCCATTCCAAACCACCCTATTCCAGCTATCGTATGAAATATTTTCTAATATCTTATTTTTGGATGCTAATTAATTAATAATTGTAGTTTAAATTCTATAATAAGTGTTGTTTCATAATATGTATGGACTCATTCAAATAATATCATTGTTGCATATGTCGTAGACGATAGCCTCGATAGAGTGGCTGCAAGCAACACTTAGCTTGCTCATGGTGTCGGACATCGTTGAGAACACGACATCTGATGATGATGGTGAAACTTGGACGTGTGAACTAAGCTATTACATCCCTTCGAGCCTACCATTAGGACGTTAGGAATTTATCTGGCGGGCAGGATCACTGATGCCTAGCAGGAGAAGCACCCAGTTCTCTACCGTGCGCAACTATTTGGTGGCACTTTAGCACATTTGCTATCAGGTGTCCGATTTCTCACACTTCAAGATAGAAGCTTTGTGTGCTGGTGACGTCCCCATTCTGCAATTAAGCGAATATTGGGTGAGCTACAACCAAATAGATGTGGTAAAGTCAACGTCACTGATACCTGAGTCATAGTTATTTATTGTATTGTTATTGTAATAACGATCTCTCATTTTTTTGCCCGCTTGCTGGTGGTGCTCCATGACATGACATTACCTATGCTGCATTAGGCTTGTTGGCCATTCTAGATCAAGCTACGGAGAGAATCAGGTATGACTGGGAGTACTATACTGGGAACCTTGGCTAGCACACTACTGCAGGACGCCAGTTCCGTATAAGATTTACTAACAGGGCCAATGGTCATTCAGTAGGTTAGATCTATGGACGACCATGTCACCAGTGTTTTGATGCACGAGACAATGCAATCATATGGGCATTGCCCTTCATCAATGATTGTGGTTACAGAATCCATGACATCAATTACCATGCTTGGATGCAAATATATGGTGCTGTGCATCCACCCCTGAATTAGTGTTTGTTTAGGTTTAATTTGCAAGGTTTAAGTTTAATTTGGCTTGTGTTTGTCATGTAATTCATGTGTTGTGGAACCAGAACTCTAAATTTTAGTGCCGTATTGATCTCAAACTTTTTCTCAGGCTTGCATGCGCCATGGGTGAATGAAACACCAAGTTTGGGATTTTTTGAGATGGTTTGGTAGTTTCCCCATTTAATTGAATTTCCGCGCGACGTCACTGATTAATTAGAGGTTGAACTGAGCCTACCCCAAAATGATCTAGAATGGTGCCAAACTTTTCCATAGGGTCTTATGTGTCCTAGGGACCAATTTTTGGTCGAGGTGGATGCAACATTCTAGTGTGCCCAACATGTAATTGGGCCTCTTTTGTCCCATTTAGTACAAAGAAAAATAATAATAATAAAGAAAATGATAAGAAAAACCTAAGATCTTGTGTGGGGCCATAATTTGGGTGTACATGCTTGCAAAAAAATTTGAAGCCATTTGGACATAGGCGGTACATATCTGCTTCACAAACCTATATAAGCCGTCTCATGTTACAATGACTAAACACCTCGGTTCCCAAGGTTTCTATGGTTCATATGCATTTCGGTGTCATATTGGTCTCAAACTTTTTCTCAGGCTTGCACGTGCCACGGGTGAAGGAACCACCAAGTTTGGGGTTTTCTGAGATGGTTTGGTAGTATCTGTTGTTTAATTGAATTTCCGTGCGACGTCACCGAATAATTAGAGGTTGATCTGAGCCTACCCTAAAATGATCAAGAATGGTGCCAAACTTTTCCATAGGGTCTTATGTGCCCTATGGACCAATTTTTGGTCGAGGTGGATGCAAAATTCTAGTGTGCCCAACATGTAATTGGGCTTCTTTTCTCCCGTTTAGCACAACGAAAAATATAATAATAAAGAAAATAATCAGAAAAACCTAAGATCTTGTGTGGGGCCATAATTTGGATGTACATGCTTGCAAAAAAATTTGAAGCCATTTGGACATAGGTGCAATAGGAATATAAATGCGTGAATTTATTTAGTTTAAAAAAGAAATATATATATATATATATAATCATCATTGTCGGCTTAAAAAAATGGGTAGTGATGGGCAGAAACAGACAGTGGTGACAACTACCACTGTAGGTTTCATTTTGAAAAGGAAACCGACAGTGATAGATATATTTTTTTAAAAAAATTCAAAAAATTGTGCCCCGCGAGAGGTACGAATTGGGGTCTCAGGCTCCAGAGTGTAGTGCCTTAACCGCTGCACTAGGATAGTAATTGTGTTAGGCTTAGTTTTTTATTTTTTAATTTAGTTATAGTGTAGTTAGTTTATATTCAAAGATAAAACAAAATTAAAAAAATTACCCCGCCCGGGGTTCGAACCCAGGTGTCGGGCTCTAGAGAGTACAACCTTGACCGCTGCACTAGTTATGTAATTACATTAGGAGTAGTTTTTTTATTTTTATTTATTTATACATAGTGCAGTTAGGTGATTCAAAATTAAAAGAAAAAACAAAAAGTTTGGCCCGTCTGGGATTCGAACGTGGGTTGCGGGGTCGTCAGTGCGTGGCCATAACCGCTATGCTAGGATAGGGAATTTGTTAGCTTAGGTTCTTTTTTTCTTTTTAACATTGTGCTCCAACCATCTATGGTAGTGCACATCATTTCCTGGTTGGATTTGGCACCGGTAGTGATGCGATGTCATCACTGTCGGTTTGCTTCTGGAGCCGGCAGTGATGTGCCATGAGTATATAAGCCTGTGGCTCGGGCTGAAAATTTTCTAAGTCATTTGAAGGTCGTGCCATCTATTTCCTCTAAGCCGACAGAGCACCGCCAGCTATCCGCAGCCCGAGTGCCCTCCTTTTCTTCAACGTCGACGTCCGCTCGTCCCCGTGCGGCCCGTGCCAGCGAGGAAGTCCCATGACACCGTCCTCCACCTCGGCGTCCCCCACCCCGTGGTCCTCCACCCCGGCGTCCCCCACCCCATGGTCGTCCACGCCGGCGTCCCCCATCCCACGGTCCTCCATGCTGACGTCCCCCACCCCCAGTCCTCCACGCCCCCTCCCACCCCTCCCACAGCTTGGATTTGAAGGAGCGCGCAGACAACGGCGTCACCATGCTACACGGTGAGCGCCTCCCTCACTGTGCCCCTTAGGTGTTTGATGGTTTGCTGCTAATCGTCACTGCTGTCCCAGCCACTCCCGCACCATCATCTTCCTCGACACCGACGGAGCACCACCGCCACCCGTGCCGCCGTACATAGCCGTTGCGCCATCCCCTTCTTCAACGCCCAACACGGTCATTTTCCTCCACGCAGACATACTTGCACCGCTACCTACGCCACCGTCTATAGCTGTCGTGCCATCCTCTTCTTCAACGCCCAACACCGTCCCTGGCACGCCAGCGGCCTCATCTTCCTCGATGCCACCGGAGCATCGCCGCTGCCTGCGCCATCATCTTCCTCGATGCGAGAAGACCAAGGTCAGCATCACTTCGGATGGGCTCTTCTCCATGAGGTAAATGATGCTAACCCGCTTCACCGCGCTCTGCATATAGTTACTGTCTATCGTTTGGACGGGCTCTGCTGTGTGTATTCATAAATTGCTAATTTGCTAGGTTGTAGAATCTTTTGAAAATTGCTAGCAAATGAACAAATTAATTAAAGTTCCTAACAAATAGCAAATTAACATAGCATGGTAGCACCTATACATAGATCTTTTCAATGCAAATGTATTAGAAAAGGAATGAACAAAGTAGTCCAGAGAAAAATATTTAACATAGGTCACTTACAAGCTGATTCACGGGAAGACAGTCAAACATGGCCTCTTCATATTTGTTTTCTTATGTCTTATATGTACTGCCAATTACCATAATACTCTCATGTCCAATATGCATGGGATGAAGCCTAGCTAAATGTGTTGCAAATTGAAGTTTGAATATTTGAATATAGTCTACAACTTTGCTCGATACACTGAACTTAGTCTACAACATGTTTGAATGACATAGCACTATCAACATAATTTGGTTACATGTATAGGCAACCATGGCATGGTATGTAGTGCATGTTGGTCGGATGCCTGGGATCTACCTTACCTAGGAAGATTGCTATGCTCAAGTCAATCGATACCTAGGTAATTGTTACAAAAAATACAACACAGAAGCTGAAGCTTTGAGGGCCTACTATGGTCCAATGAGTGCAAACCATGGCCATCCACCGGTAGTGGAGATTGAGGAGGAGCCACCCACCGAAGATATGGAGATTAGGAGAATTGCTCTTTGGTCTTAAAAAGATTCCATGCTTTTATTTATGGCTATGGTCATTGCTTTTCTTATTTGGAAGTTGATATAGGCTTTGTTTCGTAGAACAGTAGGTGACCTTTGTTGTATGGAGCTAATCAAACAATGCATTTGTTGTACGTGAACTGTTTGTGGACTTATTATTAGACTTTGCATTAAATCTCTATTAGTTGGGTATATATATATATAACTGACCATGATCATGTCACAGCCATGACTCGTCGTCGCCCGTTAACCCGTCGCCCAAGAACTAATAGGCAACAAGAAGTGGATGATATCGGTGGGACAGGAGAGCAGCATGATCCATCAAACGGTGGTGGTAACAATCAGGATAGTGAGAACGAGGTACCATGTACCCCTATCACTCTTCTCAAGCTAGATCAAGATGACCAGATAACTTAGGTATCATGTGACTAGGTAGCCACACACGCTAATTAATTGAAAGTCTACTAGCTTACTTGGTGTCTCCAGTAGGAGGTTGAGCCGACCGAACAACCAGATGGTTCGGGGAGCGGCAAGGCCAGAACCAAGCGAGGCGTGCCAGAGCTTCCTACTGGTAGGAATGCACACTGGTACATCACTGAGTTTGACCAAGTCGGTGAGCCGCTCGCACCTAAAAAAGCTACGGCTAGATACAAGATTGTCATCGGGGCACTTGTAAGGGACTACATCCCGATTAAGTAGATGAAGTGGATTGGGAAAGATGATGACCCATGGAGGGTTCCCGAAAGTGAGAAGAATAACATATGGGAGAAATGGATCCTATAGTATTTCACTTTTCCACATGACTATGACAAGGAGCAAGTCAAGAAAAAGCAAAAGAAATCATGGGGACATGCTTCAAGACTTTCAAGGGGACATTGTACAAGAAATTTATCCTCGAGGATATAGAGCCAAATTGGGATGGTGGAGAGTACACCAAGCAGAAGGACTTCTGGAAGGAATTCAAGCAATACAAGCAATCTGATGAGTACTTGAACAGAGCAGGAAGAATAAGGAGAACTCGCTTAAAGCAACGAATCCTCATAAACTCGGCTCTCATGGCTATGCCAGTAAGATGGATGCATTTTAAAGGGAACTTGAGGAGGTGGAACGCCTTGGCATTGAGCTTGAGACTACCAATTGGGAGCCTAGATTGATATATTTTTGTATGTCGAGGGGCGTACACCATGGCCTGGATGGGAGCTTTAGATGCACAAATCCAGCCATGAGCAGCCTCGTCCAGAGGATCTTCGAGGTAAATGATGAGGTGAGGAAAGGGACCCATAGTACTAATAGGGAGAATGACTTTCTCACCCAAGCACTCGGAAACAAGGAGCACCCTGGTCGCACTAGAGGAGCCGGTCTTGTTCCTTGAAAAATAGCATCCGAGAAAGAATCTTCCACTTATCGGAGCCGCTCGAGGGGTAGAGCGGCACAAGAGGCAGAGTATATGAGGGTTCTGAAAGAGATGGAAGATAAATTCGAAAAACGGAATGACGAGAGGGTTCAAGAAAAAGGCAATATACTTAAGGCGTCCATAGGATCAGGAGTAGTACCACAAGAACCTCTTCCAACTAGCTTTAGCCCATAGTTCCGGGGTCTTAGCAGCTAAGGATTGACCCCACTCGACAATGAAGATGTGAATGCGCCTCATCCGGTGGACAGCATCACCGAACCCATCAATGTTAGGCTGTACATCCATCAGCAATGGACAACTGACAAGGTGGCGGTCGGTTAGGCCTGGCCTACGGGAGACGGGACCATTAATGGCCGCCCAATTCTAATGGGGTATGCCCACATCAGCATTGATACTATACTTGATAAGAAGTATAACAAGATGCACATTGATTAGCCTGCATAGGAAGACAAGCAACACCTTATTCAGAACAAGGGCGCTCATGTGGCCTGGTGCACTTCATTAAGCTTCATCACCAGTTGTCTTTGGATGATGATGAGGACGATGGTGAATCTTTGCTGCCTAGAGATGATCACTCGCCATCTCCCAATAGAGGAGATCACACTACCTTTCCTGGTTCCTTGCCATCACCCCTAAGAAGACATAATTCTCGTCCTCCATCTTCATCAGCCACAAGAAAAGAGAAGACTTCTCCTCCTCCACCTCCTCCCTCTTCATCACCCCCGAGAAAACATAATTCTTGTCCTCCTCCTCCTCCACAACACCCCAAAACAAGATCTAAGGCATCCTCGTAGTCGCAGAAAAGATCCTCGGATTCGGTCGCTAATACTCCCAAAGTGGACCAACAAAAAAAGAAAAGGATGATGAGTGGCAACGTTACAAACTTGATGAACCAACAAAAGCTAGAAGTAGCCTCCAAGGAAGATAAAGTTAGATTCTAGAATCTATTTTCCTCATTGCCTAAGTGGAGGGTGCAGTCCGAATTCAATAGACAAACAGAGAGTAAGCACAATCAATTATGAGTCGGAGAAATACACCATGAAGATCAAAGGAAGATAAACAAGATTGTTGAAGACAACCCCGGATTAAGCAGGGATGATGCCATGAACATCTATTATGATTCACTAGCATATGAGATGGCAAGACCAGTAATGCTGTTTCAAAGAGGCAAATTTTTGGTGGATGAGGAGGAGTATAAAAATTTGACAACATATATGTGTGACTTGCATGATTATTACATGGCCCAAGCACTTAAGATGGACCAGGCGGGTTTCGAATATATTATCCGTCCACCGCATGTTTTCCATTATCCTAATGAAGAGAATCACTTTGTCGGTTGGGATCACTTGTTTAAGCTATTCTAGAGACGCGATCTCGATACACAAATGTTGACGCTATGAACTATGTAAGTACCCTACTTGCACGATATTATAATTAACTACTCTCTCGATACACAAATAGTTAACAATTACACATTCCCCATGAATTATGCAGGTGTGTAGCAAAATATTGTTTCAAAACAAAGTACGCTCATATGTCTTTCCTGGACCCCAAGCTAGTCAACGAGAGAACATGTGGAGGCATGCATGGAAATAAAGTGGATGATCTGACGGAGAAACTGACCGCCATTTTTGAAAATTTCAATATGAGTAATAAAATCGAAATACTTCTAGCCTAGAACTGCGAGTATGTGTTCTCTGCTCTTATTTTTATGCTTGTTTTTTGTAGTTATGATTATTTGTTAACTAGGGCTTTGTGATTGCAACAACCATTTCATCTTCATTGTTGTCGATACTAAAAGAAATCGTATCAAGGTGTGGGACTCGAAGAAAAAGCCACTTTCTTTGCTCGATCCCCCTAGTCGAAGTGCTTAATGTGTAGCGAACCTAATACCATACTATTTTCTAATCGCACATAGCATATTCTAGTGTTGCTCCCTTTTCACACTTTATAGTGTGGCACAGTGTCCAAGCAAGAATGGTTGGTGGGACGAAGGTCCCATTCTAGGTTGCACCATTGCAATTAGAGACCCTAGACTAGCCGGCGGGAAACAATGAATGCGTGTTCTATGTAATGTGAGCAATGCTTCGCTACCTCGGCGTAAAATCAGAGGTGGAAGATGCTTTGGTGTGTATAATCCCTATTTCATTTATATCTGTTAATTCAACAAAATGATCTACTTATTTCTCTAACATTTCTGCCTTTCGAAAACTAGTTTTTTGAATGACAGCGCAAGAAATTTAAACACAATAGGATGTTAGAAATCGAGGTCATAGCACTGTCATCGGAGCTAGTAGCCTTCATCATATCGGAGTGCTTGGAAAAAAGAAACATTCTCCATTGTACAGTCGTGAAGTACATGGCGCAGTACGGACCAGAGTGACTCGCTAGACTATTGTAATTTCTTTTTTATTTCAAGGGACTGAGAGCTTCATAAGTACATTTGAACTGTAACCATAACATTTATAATGTTTAATGTTGATGGATCAGTCGTCTACGAAGCGAATATAAAGTGAAACCCCAATTCCACCAAAAAAATAAAAAATAAATTATATAAAACAATAAAATGCAAAAAAGAGATCACTGCCGGTTTGCATGTCAAGCTAGCAGTGATGTCTTGAGCAACACTGCCGATTCAAAGCTCAAGCGAGCAGTGTTGGATTGAGCATCACTGCCAGCTCGAGCCACAAGCCGGCAGTGTTGGCTTAAGAATCATTGTCAGCTTGAGCCATGAGCCGGCAGTGTTGGCTTGAGCATGACTATCGGCTCGAGCCACAAGCCGACAGTGTTGGCTTGAGCATCACTGTCGGCTCATGCCAGAAGCCGGCAGTGTTTGCTTGAGCATCACTGTCGACTCGAGCCACAAGCCGGCAGTGTTGGCTCAACTGACACTACCGGTTGGTGCTAGGAACTGATAGTATTGCCTGCACATCACTGGCGGTTCTGAGTACCGGTAGTGATGTGAACCCCACATCACTGCCGGTATGCCACTGCCGGTTCAAAATCCGGCAGTGAAGGGGATTTTAAACCGACAGTGATGTCCTGATCTAGGGTAGTGAAGTGCATATTCCTTCGCCGAAGGAGAGCTCTGGTGCTGAGCCGATCCTTCAACACAAGAAAAAAAAGAATTTCCTCTTGTTCTGACAAGCTAAGTGCCACAACTATTTAAACACAAACGGATGTGTTAACACTAATTTGGAGTATTAAACATAGACTAACTACAAAACTAATTGCACAAATGGAGACTAATTTGCGAGATGAATCTATTAAGTCTAATTAGTCCATGAGTTGACAATGTGGTGCTCCAATGAACATGTGCTAATGATGGATTAATTAGGCTTAATAGATTCGTCTCGTAAATTAGTCTTCATTTGTGCAATTAGTTTCATAACTAGCTCATGTTTAGTCCTTCTAATTAGCATCCGAACGTCCGATGTGACATGGATTAAAGTTTAGTCTGTAGATCCAAACACCCCCTGAACTCCTGATCCAAATGATGAAACATTTAACCCATTCGCCCAGATGGTAGAGCTACATGAGCAGAACAACTATTCTTAAAGAATCTTGGGCTGGTTCGGCTTGGTTTAGAAGATATAAGGCTCCAAAGTGGGGTACCCGGAACTGAACTACGATCTCAGAGATTCAGTCAAAGATAGTGAACTTCGGAGAAAAGTATCTGTTTTGAGAATTGATTTTGAAGGTCCAAACATGCCCCAAAAGTGATGCGACTTGTTTTCTTGTTATCTTCACAAAGGGTACTTCAACTCATATTAAGCAATCCAATTGAGCTAACATATGAATTTGGAAGTTCCGTTTTTTAGTGCGGAACTTCCACACTTAAATGGTTGATCGTCTAAAAATGGAAGGAGTACAAATATACTCTCTCCCCTTCTTCCCCAATGGTCATCTGCAATGTTACTCACTCACCTGCCCGTGGATAGCTCTCTCCCTCACCCCAATGAAGATTCCCCAACCTCTCCCATTGATTCTTAGTGAAGTCCCTTGAGAGATTGGATCTAGAAGTCAGTGAGAGATCTTGTGACCAAGGTTTTCAGATGTTCTCCGCTTCTAGCTATTGGTTTGTGTTCTTTTTCTCTTGGAGCTCGGGCTTTAGACGGCTAGAGGTTGCCCCAGAGCTCCCAATCAGTTGTGGTTGAACATCAGAAAGTTTGTATTGCCCTTGTGAAGGTAGTGAAAACCCTAAGCCCAACCTTTGTGGTTCCCTTGAGAAGATGGTAGGGCTACAAGAGACCCAAAGCCTTTGTGGCTTCCTCAATAATGAGGATGAACCTCAGGATAAATCATGCGTCTTGTCCTTTATTGTTGTTGATTTGTGCTATCCCTCTTGTTTGAATCCATATTCTAGGGTTTTCACCCAATCTACTTGTATAGTGTGCTGTAGCCACAGGGAATTGGTGCTAAGGGAAGCTTATACATCTGGGAGGCTTGGTATTTAAATCGACCTAACTTTAGACCCTATTCCAATCAGCTGTAGTAGTTTTTAGCTAGGACGCGCACATTTTGCCAATCCGCTCTGTATCGAGTTTAGTTTTTTCACAAGTCCCTATTCACCCTCCTCTAGACCTTGACTGATCCTTTAAATAGCTTACCGAGCACTGTAGAATGCATGCACGCCTCTTTACATGGGCCGGCTTGATCCATTCTGGCCCTCGCAAAGACCCTGCCTTACCCCAAGTAGGAGCTAAAGGGAACTGTTGCTTGGGAGCTTCGAAGTCTTTCCATGTTGCCAAAATGTATGGGTCGGGCCTGAAAACGTCTACAAGCTAGGCTAATTAAAAGCAAAAAAAGAGGAAGAAGTGGTGCACTGAAAATCATACAAGAAATTCTTTCCCGCTACACTCATTTCCACCCTGGATCTTTTTTTTTTGTCAGAGCGAGAAAGAGATAGAAGCTAGAATCTTTACATCCATATGTTGATGCATTCCCACTGCAAAAATTCAGTCCACATTGCATAGTACTGCATGATGCATATGCCAGCATTTTGCATTGCATGATGAGGCAATACAAAGTTTACTTGAGGGAGCACACGTACTGTGTTAATTGAATAAGATCGTATAATCTCGGCTTACCTTATATATCTAAAGGAGACCTTTTGCACCCTAAGCAATGTACTACTATATAATCCATCCACAAGATGACAAGACTTAGCAATACAGTTGACTATTCCTCCAACAGTCAGGCATGTAGCTGTTCCCTATCATGCATCATGCATCATGTAAGATTTTCTGACCATTATTGTTTGTCTCTTTGATTATCGATCTGTGCCATGCATGTTCATTGGAATATTGGATATTCTCGCCGTTTATAAGTCCTCCGGTCGTAGGCGACCTCTACAGCAAACAAAAGGGTTACCTGATGAAACGATCGAGGCAGCATACACTTCCAGCAAAGCCTGGCGTCAGGAAAGACGTGGCGCCCGGGCGTGTAGTGTATATATCTCATAGTATATATCTTCTACGGAGTATCTCACACAGTACACCGATCGAGCTAGCTAGTGACGACTGACGACAATGAGAGCCAGAGCGGGAAGTTGGCGTGGCCAGAGCTGGTGGGAGTGCTGGCGACGCTGGCGGCGATGGTGATCGCCCACGAGAGGCCGGACGTGGCCGTGGAGCTGCTTCCTCCGGGGTCGCCGGTCACCCCGGACTACAACACCAAGCGCGTCCACGTCTACATCGACAACAACGGCATTGTCGCCAAGGTCCCCGTCATGCACCGGCAAGCCTCCATTCTCAAGTAACAAGGAGATGTGCTGAAAACACATGTTGCAAATGTATGTTTCAAGTGTTTCAAATATTTTAGAGGTATGTTGCAAGTGTTTCATATGGATGTTGCAAAAATAGATTGAGATGTTGCATATGCTGCGTCTCGGAGGCATGTTGCAAGCGTTTGTTCAAAGTGTCTGATCTGTTTCAGACATATGTTGCAAGCGTTCTTATCTGGATGTTGCATATGTTTCACACATATGTTACAAGAGTATATTCCAAATATTTCAACTGTTTCATTCTATAAAATGTTGCAGAAAGTATTTTAATGTTACAAGTGTTTTATACGGATGTTGCATATGTTTCACACATATGTTGTAAGTGTATGTTCCAAATGATTAATCTGCTTTAGACTTATGTTCCATTCAAGTGTTCCATGTTGCAAGTGTTTCGTGTTTCAGAGGTATGTTTAGAGAGTCATGGGGGCATGACTCGGGCGCAGGGGTAAGGGGCACAACGAGCTGGGGCCGGCAGATGGGGCCCATGGCGTGCCCAGGGTCATACGGACGGGGCGTGCTCGTCCTCATCTGGGCTCCCGGGTGGTGTTCTCGCGGAGAGAGGAGGGGGTCAGGGGAAGGGAGTGGCGAGCGTAGCCGAGGTGCGCGTGCGGGGCGGGGCGAGGCGGACGGGAGCGGGGTACGCATGCAGGGCGAGCGAGATAGACTAAGGGGGGGGGGGTCTTGCGCATGCAGCAGCGATACGGTGCAGCTACAAGCGCGGGTGGCCGGGGTGGGGCAGCAGCGTGCGTGGGGCATCCGGACGCGCTCATCTGCTTGGGACGCTAGTATGTCCCTTATATTAATCAACTAGCATACATGCAAGGTTGCACTGCATGCATGCTGTGAACACGACAACATATACAAATAATAAACCATGCTAACTAGCTTCATTCCCGTGTGTTGCTACGAGACATCTAAACTTTTGTACTAAAAACATACGGATCGCACTATAAGATAACAATATTGTGAAATTAAACGACGCTAAGGTGACATTTAATCCAAAACGCAAAATTTGTGAAATTAACAGTCACAGAAAGTACAGCGTCATAGGCTCATAAATTCTACTATGTCGACCTAAAAATATAGATAGACTTTGAAAATGCAGAACCAATCCAACTATTATTCAAGAAACTCTTTGCTGGTCACCAGGAAGTTCAAAAAACTTTGAAAATGCAGAACCGATGCAACTGTTATACAAGAAACTCTTTGCAACTCCTAAGGTCATCAGTTGATTGAACTTTCAGTGTTCAACTTACAGCTCGAGATAAATTCTCCGTGAAGTATAGAATCAACTAACATACATGATACTCTAATAATCAATCCTTTAGTCTTTCACACATGGGTATCCTTTGTTTTGATGATGGCTGGCCTCCATCACCAATCCATGTAGCTCTGGGCGGTGTGAACTCACTTGCTCTAGCGACGAAGGAGATGAATTCAGAGACACACTCCTACTGGTAACTTCACTATGGTAAAAAAACTAAAATACTACACAGCTACATGATTAATATTTTAAAAAGGGTAACGTCCTTGTGGTAAAAAAAACTACAACAACGGCAATGGAGATTATTAACTCAATAATGAGAGCCGAGGACCGATTTGCACACGTGCAATCATATGCATTTACTGAAATCCCATTTTTATTTTTATTCATGCAAATTGCTAATATTAAGAACAGAAACAAATTTGTAAGCTTCATTAGGCACCTCCTTCTAGGTCAAATGCACCTTTGATTTTTTTTCTAGCTCACTGACCGTAGAGAACAGAGAACCGAAGTGTAAGTGAAAACCCGCAAGTCAACCTGTAATGTTAATAGAGAGACTGAAACTATTGAGTTACCTGGTGTTTACACCAGAATTTGGAAAAAGAGTCGCAAGGGACTCGAAAGTTCCCAAGATCATGCCAGCAGGGAATCAATTGCGTCCAGATTGGAATCAGCTGATTTGAATGCAGCACTGGAATCGGCTTTCTTCAGGCAGCGTCAGCAGATAACGACAAAGGTTACGATCGGCGCCGGGACAAGACATGATGGACTCTACAAAAGAGGAAAGATTAGAGTCCAAGTTATCTTAAATTAGGAATGTTTTCTCTAGGATCAAAAATTGTGATGAGTCGTGCTTAGACAGGAGTCACGCATAGGTCCCGGGTATAAATATCAAACCCCAGCTATTGTAAAAAGATACACAATCAATCAAATACCAGTTATTTACTTTTTTTGGCTCCGGCCACCCCTTAGGAGTAGGAGTAGAGTAGATCTCGGCGAGTTCTTCAGCAAGTACGGCTATATCAATCCGGTCGACCTCCACTGCTTGTCTGTAAGTACCGTCATGGCTTATACCTCTGTTCGTACGGCTGCATCGATCCGATCGACCTCCACTGCGACTAAGGTATGAGTTAGTTATCGACTCTTGTCTAGTTCAAGTACGGCTGTATCGATCCGGTCGACCTCCACTGCTCAAACTAGATTAAGGTCAAGTTATCGGCTCTATCTAAGGATGGTGCTCCTTCGGATAGATTCATTAAGTTACTGATATTGCTTATTGCTTCCATTATTTATTTAATGACAGCAATATCACTTCGTCCGATTGGGATTGATCTAGATCGGCCTTATATATTTTTTAACTCATCGTCTGTTAATCTAAACTGATCTAATCTACACTTTAAACGATGAGTTATGTTTTATCAGCTGTTTTACATCAATCTTGATCGTGCATAGCATGCGGTTAAGGCATGTTTGATCTTGAGTAGATCTATTGGCTAATGAAAACTGTTCCATGGCCCGTTATCACGGCCTGTGTGATTCTACCTCATACCCCACTGTTAGCACCGTGGAGTGGGGATCATTATTTGGTAGATCTGTTCCTGAGAAGACATGACCTAAACTATGCGCTATGCCTGAATCGGCTGTTTTAGCCGATATCGAGCACTTTCACGAACAGTTCACATCACGAGATCGTTGAAGTAGCGATAGGTTGAAAGATGTGTTAGCTCCATGATCTTATTATTGTATTACAGCCTGCATGATTCTGCCTCATGCCCCACTGATATTAGTAATAAGTTAGGGTCATCGAGTCTATTGTTGTTTCTACAACCTGCATGATTCTGCCTCATGCCCCACTGGTCATAGCGATAGATGAGATCTAATATGTTCATTAGATTACCTTTATTAAATGGTTGAATGATGATGAACTATTTCTTTTATAAAAAAGGGTTTGGTTACTTGCAGTCATTGGCTCAGCATGAACTAATTATTGTTAATATCTTATTGCCATTGACCAATATTTGTTTAAAGAATGATATTCATTCTAAATGATAACCGATTTTTCTTACACAACCCCATGAACTTTAACTAATTTATTCTTATGAATACGGTGGAATCGGCTATTTAGTCGATCTCCTTTCATATCGGCTCTCAGAGCCACACATTCGGGACTGTCTGGCAACACCGGCACATTCCGCCCTTAATTACTGATAAACTTTCTCTCCTTGTCAATTGCAGGGTCAAATGGACTGGCACGTCTCGGAAGGAGTGCGCAGGATCGACCACCCCTGCGCTGAAGCTAGGCGGATCTCCAGCTCCATCGAGCGGACCCTTCCGGCTTCCTCGTGCGCCCTCGGCATGGGACAAAATAAGATGCTCATGAAAATAATACAAAATTTAAGGGGCATTATGAATCATACGAAAAATATATTTATTCAAGAACACATGGAAAGATTTGATTTTTTTCTCAGACACATGTTTTTGGTACGCGATTAGTATGCCCCTTAAATTTTGTATTATTTTCTTAAGCGTCTTAACGATCTCAAATGAAAGGGCTCAAAACTAAAAACTTGCTGATCTCAACGATAGCTACAATTTTGATATAAAAAAGTATCTTCATTTGATACCATACAAGAAAAGTATAATTTCCGTGGGATGAAAAGCCCTGGTACACGATTAATATGCTACTGAAATTTAATATTATTTTCTCGAGCATCTTAACGACCTCAAATGTAAAAACTTAAAACTATAAAGTTTTAGATCTAATTGAGAGCTACAACTTTGGTATAAAAGTTATCTTCATTTGACACCATACTAAGAAGATTTTATTTTTCTAGCGCGACAAGTGATAGTACGCGATTATTATGCTTATGAAACTTTATATAATGTTTTTGAGCATCTTAACGTCCTCAGATGGAAAAACTCAAAACTAGAAAGTTGTAGATCTAGTCGAGATTTAGAATTATCATGTAAAATCATCTTCAGCCGTCGTCATATCGAAGAGTTATGATTTTCTAAGGCTTACTTGTCACGCCAATCCCGGTGACGCGACACTCACACCAACGGGAGTGGCAGGACAAGGTTTTCCACATCAAAAACGCCGTCCAACGTAACGGATCTTGTCACGCCAATGCATGTGGCGCGACTATGCTATTTTGTCATGCTAGTCGGACCGGCACGGCAAAAAGATTAGATCTGCAAGAAAATTTTAGTCACGGTTAATATTAAAATATTGAATAAAAAAGATTAAAAATATAAAAAAGCCCATGTCCCCCTATTAGAATAGATAGTTTACGTAACCCAATTTTCATCTCATTATTAGAATTAGAAATAATAAAAATTCCCTGAAATCTACGTCTAAATTGTCAACATCTTCTATTAAAAAATTATTTAAATAAGCACATATATATACTGATGTTTCTATATTACCCAATTCTATCAATATTAATATATTAAGATTTTATTAAAGTAAGCATACGCCTCATGCCAGCATACGTGAGTGATAAAAATATATGTGTTATGTTTCATCACATAAAAAATATTTCCTTTTAACAACTCATATACTAATGATACTACCAAATTGTTTAAAACCATATATTAGTAACTATGGCATATAATTTATATATAGGTTGTTACTTTAAAGTATAACTAAAATGTTTGACATGTCTATATTGATAGTATAATGTATAATTCCTTGATAGAAAAATTCAATCAGATTGAGAAGTGTGGGAGATCACTAGTGGATACATCCTTCTGGCCCTTTAGGATTACTTTAGAGCAAAACATCGATTATTATAAGACTTAAGTATTAAAATTCTACTGAGCTTAGCACTACTACGACCCCTATCCAAGATCTTCCTTCATGTCCTATCACTTATGTTATGCGACTGTGGGGGGTATAACCCCAGGTACCCACGGCAATGGACATGGGCCGCACGACCAGGGGAGGTCCAGCCCATAAGATCAAGGCCTACGGTGCTCGGCTCTAGTCTGCGTGCACCGCAAGGCAATCAGAAGACATCTTGACGATGAAGGAAGATTTGTTTGGATATGATAGATATCGTACTCCTTGTAAATACTTACCATATAGCCGAATAGATCTAGACCTAAACCGACCTGTAACCCTACCCTCTAGACTATATAAGGCGGATAGGGACCCCCTCGAATGCATCTCATATTCAATATAATCCACCAAAGACACAAGATGTAGGGTATTATGTCGATCAGAAGGCCTGAACCTGTCTAAATCGGTGTCTCTGCGCCCATATCACCATTCGGTTCCTATTACGCGCACCTCCACCAATCATCTACTACCATGGGTATACCCCTTGGTGGACTGCCGACTAGATTTCAACAATAGTGGCGCACCAGGTAGGGGGTATGCGTGCTGATTCCATGACCAACCAGATGGTCAAATTCCCTAGATCCATGATCTTCCCTAAGCCAGGCCAGTCATTCACAATTGGATCCATAACCTAGATTATCAATGCCGACGGCAACAGAGAGATCATGGAGGCAATGCAGGATAATCCTACCCCGAATGTGTCGGCGCTGATCACGCCGGCGCTGGCACCAGAAGCTCCAATCCTGGTTCCTCGTTGAGTTAGGAGATCCATTGATCAGAATGATCTGATCGCATCTATCGATCGGGTCACTAATGGCTTAGCTAAGTGCTTGTCTCTCGCGGAATCGGTTTTAAATCAATCTACCAATGGAGATGTGACTCCTGCACTACAAGGTCACCACGCCACTAATGCCAAGCACCCTGCTCATGCACATCGTCCGAGGTGGCAAGATGAAGATCTGGTGATCACGGCAACTCTGGATGGGCGTATCATTCAACACCAACCACTCCCCAGCCCGACAGAAAACATGCCGGGGCCCTATTATTTTGGGCTGGTGGTTGCGGATCCGATCTGTCGGGACACCCTGCACCATATTTTTGCCGACCACACCAAGCACAGCTACGTTAACGACCTCTACCAAATCAACCTCCCTAAGGCCGACCAGCCTGCGCCAACGGTAAACATGGTGCAAATTCGGTAGCTTCCGAATGAAACGCTCCATACAATCCTGGAGGAAAGCCCCGAGCCATATTTCGAGGGCTCTACCAGCAGCTGCCCACCTTTCCCTCTAGGCTTTGGGAGAGAGCTTTTCATGGTTAGCCACGACAGCGTTGCTATCGATGGAGAAACCAGTGTCCAACGCCGTGAGCACGAAGCCAAGAACACTGATCACCAACGACATTGTAATGAAGAAGTAGAAAATGCCACCCAAGCCACTAGAGGTGGCCTGCCGCCTGTCGCTCGTAATCTCAAACAAGAGTTCCTCATGGTGGACAACTAGCAAGTGGAGTAGACGCTGAGCGCCAATCTGGCTGTGGCCACCCACGAGCTGGTTATACTCCCACCAATACCGGAGGTACTCAAGATTCAAGCGCTCCTTAAAGCAGCTTAGGTCCAGGTCTACAACATCTGGAACCCAGTTCCGTCTTTTTCGACCGCATCGGCTCGTAGTCGAAACCCCCGTGGCTCTCGTCACGAGGGGGGAAGCCGTTATCATAGCAGCTAGATCGTCCAAGGGGGGTCCAGGGGCAATGTTGCCATCAACCCTGGATCACAAGGACCATTAAATTAGCATGGTCGACCAGCTCATGACGCCAACCAGGAATTTAATCAACCCCTACACGGTGACGCCCACGACCGTATCTACGCTAATCTCGATGCCCGCAATCGCATCTAGAATAGTCATGCCTAGCGATATCAGGCAGAACTCCAATGCTGATAGGTGTACGACAACCAACACGGCAACCCCGTCGGCCTCCAACCACTCCCCGCTGTCGAGCCAGCGAGACCTTGCCCCTTCACAGCAAGGTTGTGAGCTATACAGTGGTCCGTAGGCTTCAAGGTCTTCGGGGTCGATCCCTATGATGGCAAGGCCAATCCCGAGCAGTGGATGCAGGTCTATGAGATCGCCGTACATGTCACCTAGGGAAGCAGCGACATAATGGCAAACTATATGCCTGTTATGCTCTCCCAATCTGCCAATAATTGACTTATGGGCTTGGCGGAGGACTCCATCGAATCTTGGGATGATCTTAAGAGAGTTTTTATCAAGAATTATATGGCAACATGTCAGTAGCCTGGCACGAAGTAGGATCTAGAGAAACTCCATCAGACGTCTGGGGAACCTTTGCGAAGCTACGTTAGGCGTTTCTCAAAAATGAGGAACACCATCCCCAACATCAGGGACAGTGAGGCCATCTCCGCTTTCACCAGAGGACTCCATCACCATCAGGAGCTGCACTCCAAACTTTACCGCAAGAGGCCCTAGACCATCGGCGAACTCCTCAAGGTTGCAAACTCATACGCAGACTCCGAAGAAGCTAATCAGCAGTTCAAGGACGATGTTGCTTGTGCTTCCCACTTGGATCGCCACCCACATCATGATGATGATCGCCGCAAAGAACAACATTATGAAGATAGTGGTAGGCGCTACGATGATCGTGAACGCCATCATAACGATCGGCCAGAGGGATCAAGGGTTGCACAGCCATGTCGTCGCCAACCGGAAAACTTCATCAACAACGTAGAGCAGCCACACTCTAAGCGCAATTTCAGTGTTGCCTACAAAAACCTCCTTGACAGTCCATGTGCAATTCACAAGGATAGCAAGCACACCATGCGGCAATGCTATGGCATGGCCAAAGCTTTCCGCGATGAGGAGCAGAAATGGCAATGGCGCAAGGGCGAGTGTCAGGTGATGGCAAGGGGGAGGAGCATTTGAGGGATGCACGACCCGCTTTCCAAGATGCCAACAAGACCATCGCCACAATCTTCGGAGGGTACGCCGGCTCTGAGAGCAAACGCTAGTAGAAACTCACCGCTCGATAGGTCATGTCGATCACCAAGTACGACATGGTTGCCGATCCAAAATATCTGGACTGGTCAGAGTACCCTATCACCTTCAGTAGGGCCGACCAGTGGGCGGATATCCCATACCCAGGGCATCTCCCACTCGTGCTGGATCCCACCATCCGCGACATGCGGTTCAAGAAGGTCCTCATCGACGGTGGGAGTGCCCTCAATCTCCTCTTCCGTGGAGCCCTAACTGAGTTAGGCCTCACAAAGGACGATCTCGTCCCTGTTGATTCTCCATTCTGGGGGATTGTACCAAGCAGATCGTCCCAACCTTTAGGGTACATCACCTTGCCAGTCCAGTTTGGCACCGCCGACCACTTCCATACTGAGTACGTGAACTTCTTCGTGGCAAACTTTGACACCGCCTACCACGCCATCCTTGACCGACCAGCTCTCGCCAAGTTCATGGCCATGCCCCATTATGTCTACCTAGTGTTGAAGATCCCGATAGAACAGGGTGTTCTCACCCTATGTGCCAACGTCTCCACCGCCTACGACTATGAAAGAACAGGGTGTAGCTGATATGCTAGCTATACTAAATAAAAGAGCCAAAGCAGATAATCAGATTAGTGGAATAGTGCCACATCTAGTTGACAAAGGTTTATCTGTTCTACAGTATGCTAACGATATGTTACTCTTTATGGATCATGACCTCGAAAAGGCTCGCAACATGAAGTTATTACTTTGTGCATTCGAGCAACTTTCAGGGCATAAAATAAACTTCCGCAAGAGTGAAATATTCTGCTTTGGAGCAGCACAATAATCTTTGCCCCAATATACGGAGCCTTTTCGTTGTAATCAAGGAGCTTTTCCAATGAGGTATTTGGGCATACCTATACATTATAGGAGGCTCTCAAATGCAGATTGGAAAAGAGTAGAAGAACGTTTTGAAAAAAGACTCAACAGCTGGAAAGGAAACATCTGTCAACTAGTGGGCGCTTGACACTGATTAACTCAGTGCTTAGCAGCTTACCAATGTATATTATGTCCTTTTTTGCGATCCCAGAAGGAGTTCTCAAGAAATTAGACTACTTTAGGTCAAGATTTTTTTGGCCAAGTGATGAACAAAAACGAAAATACAGATTAGCCAAATGGGACATATTATGCCAACCCAAAAACCAAGGTGGGCTTGGAATTCACAATTTAGACATCAAGAACACAACCCTTCTAAGTAAGTGGCTTTTCAAATTGCTCACAACTAAGGGTATTTGGCAACAAATGCTACATAAAAAATATTTAGGATCTAGGCCTCTTTCTCAAGTTCAATGGAAGAATGGGGACTCGCATTTCTAGGCTAGCCTGATGGAGGTTAAATGAGATTTTCTGCGTTTTGGGACCTTCATAATTCCGGACGGATCACAAGTAAGATTCGGGGAAGATAGGTGGCTAGGACAGTCAACTCTGCGTCAACAATATCCTTGCCTTCATAACATAGCCCGGTATAAACAGGTTACTGTAGCAGAAGTGCTAAGCACGTCTCCACCTACTCAATCCTGGCAAAGAGATCATCTAATTGGACACAAATTAGTGGCTTGGAACAATTTACTTCCACGCATCACGAATATTGTGTTAAGCCAGCAAGAAGATGAATTTCGCTGGAACTTGCATCCTAATGGACAGTTCTCAGTTAAATCTCATTACCCGGCAATGATCCATAATGATGTCCCTAGTATTAATAAAGGATTGTGGAAACTAAAAGCTCCATTGAAGATCAAGATATTTCTGTGGTACCTACGTAGAGGCATAGTGTTAACCAAAGACAACTTAGTTAAACGTAATTGGCATGGCAGCAAACAGTGTTGTTTTTGTCACAAAGATGAGACAATTAAGCACCTGTTTCTTTGAGTGTCGTTTCGCTCGTGCTGTCTGGTCTGTTATCCAGGCGGCTTCAGGCTTGTCTCAACCGCATAGTGTATCAAGCATGTTTGGTTCTTGGCTCTGCGGTTTAAGTAAAGAACTGAAATCGTTAGCCTTGCTAGGAGCAGCAGCTACATGCTGGTCTCTTTGGTTATGTAGGAATGACCTGGTTTTTGAAAAGAAACGTACTTCTTCTCCTTTACAGGTTATCTACTCGATTATACATTGGCTTCGTAAATGGACTATCCTACGGAAGCCAACTTCACAAGATTTGGTTGAAGATTTGGTTGTAGCGGCATCTCAACAATTGGCGCGGGTGGCCAAGGAGTTTTTTACCCGGACACATGGGTGGCAGTCTAGTCTTCGGATTGAGTGTTATTAGTGTATCTTTTTGTTTTAAGATCTTTTATAAGGCTGTGTGTATCCTTGTTATATAGAGGCCGGAAGTGTTTTAAGGTCTTTGTATCATCTCGATGTAACAATCTTGGAATTAATAAAGCTTTCCTTATCGAAAAAATCCTTGCATGACCCATCATCATCAATTTCTTTTTCCAAACAAAAGGATAAAAAAAATCTAGGCTGCTTAAACTTTGGAGCTTCAACTTATATTGCCAACAGTTTATTCCATTATTAAATTATTACACGCCACACACACGTACAGGGCAACAGCTAGAAGACGCAGCAGGTATTTATTCCATTATTACACGCCACACACGCGTACAGCTCGACCGCGGCACCACCAGTGCATTGTGCACGCGGTGATGACTGATGAGCAGACGACGACGACGAGGACACATGACGACACCAAACAAATTAGAGCACCAGCTGGGCCTGTTGCCTGGCTAGCCAGCCGTAGCAGCTAGCCGATCTCGGGGATCTGGGAGACATAGCCGCTGTTGTCGATGTGGACGCGGACGCGCGCGGTGTTGAAGCCGTCAGGTTCGATCCGCGTCCCCTGCGGGAGCACCTCCACGGCCACGTCGGGCCTCTCGTGGGCGATCTTCTGCGCTGCCGGCGTCGCCATCCAGCCCAGCACCTCCGGCCACTGCGACTTCTTCCCGGCGGGAGGAGAAGATCCACCGCACCCGGTGGGAGAAGCATTTCCAACGGGAGGAGGAGGTTCAGCAACGATCATCTTGCGGGCCCAGCAGCTCTACTTGGTGATGAGCTCAGTGTGAGACAGTCGTGTGGACGTACGTCATCGTAGATATTCAGATGCCTCTACGACACGTGTATATATAGACGTACGGCCGGGTACGCGACGATTCCTTACGCCGCGCCATTCCTTACGCGATGATAGGCCACGCAAAACGCTAACTTTATTTGGCACCCAGTCACAGGTAAATAGTAGGAACGCACGCGTATGCCTCGTTTCATCAGGAAGTTTTTGTTTTGCTGTTAGAGCTCGCCGCTCTCGCCAGTCGCCACAATGAAGGTGCACCTACAGCTCAGAGTGCTGGTAGAGAACCGAGCTTTACTCCCGGTGGGGAACCCCCTCTAGTCCTGGTTCCCCACCCGGAAGCAAGCATCCGGGACTAAGGGGGGTCCTTTAGTCCTGGGTCAAGAACCGGGACTAAAGGAGGACCTTTAGTCCCGGTGGGTAACACCAACCGGGACTAAAGGTGCCTCCTGACATGCCACGATGGCCGGCACCTTTAGTCCCGGTTGGTAATACGAACCGGGACTAAAGGTTTTTTTCTTTTTTCTTTTCTTTTCATTTTTTTGTTTTCTTTTCAAAATAGGTTTTCGAAGTCGTATTCTCGCTGCTAATTATACATTTATACGCTGCATATAGTATGTTTTCGGTTCAAGCACAATGAACGTATTAAATCACACAATTCAAGCATAGAAATATATATATATATATATATATATATATATATATATATATATATATATATATATATATATATATATATATATATATATGCATGCATCATATATATATTTACATGTATGCATGCATATGTGTATTTTACATTATATTATTTCATGTGCATATATTACAAAAGATTACATTACAGATTGTTGTGACATAACAAGTTTCCTCTCATCCTCTAGCTTGGCTTCAATGGCGTTGTTGGGTCAAGTAGAACTCGTCCTTGGAATCGATGACCTGCTCATTAAAAAATCCGCTATAGACTCTTGAATTGCTTTGATTTGGTCTTGCCGTATGACCTTTTCCTCCAACCATCGAGTCTACAGGTTTGAATTAAAGGAAAATAAATTAATATATGTACATATATATATATAAAGACATATAGTAACACAATCAATAATAATAATTAAATGAATATATAGTGTATTTTTAACGTACTTTGAGTCTCTCTGTAGGAGTTCTTTGGGAGACCACCTTGATAAACTTGCAAACATAGTAACCACAGTAGTTGTTCCCTGTTCTCGCCTCGAGACACCACTTTACGAGAAAAAGATTTGTCATCCAATCTGGTGATCCGGTGAAAGCTATATGTTTAATTAATAAAGATGATGCGATTCGGGGACTTACTTTCAAAGGAATTACATTCAATGGCGCTTTGCATTTTTCCATGTGTTGCTTCTCAATAAAGGTTTTCCAAACACCGCCTAATAAAAATTTGCCACGTCATCGGATATAGTTAATCATCATGTTTGTGTGTATATATAGTTGCTAGAGATCCCGAAATTACCTCTGGATAATATCTATCATATCTTGGTAGTCTTGTTGTGGTTTTCTCATCGAGTCATAGATTATCAAGTGACTTTTCACCGGATCGATGTCCATCAATATCCAAAGATTGCTTTGCATGTGTTTATAGGATATAACGCATAACACTCATTAATTAACTAGAATCAACATATGAGCCATTAAGGATATGATCGACATGATTAACACTCACTTGAAGTTATAGGGAAAGAGTATATCCTTCTTGTGGCGTTGGTTCACTAAGAAGTTCATGAGGTTACTCTCATTCGGACTTCCAATTAGTCTTTGGAGTAATTAGGTCTTTGAATATTATATGGGGATCAACAAAAACAATTTCATTGCAGCCTTCCTTTCGAGCTCTCATCATTGTAAATCTGCATATATATAGTACTTGTTAGGATAATTTTTATACATATACACACATATGATGAGTTTAATAATAGATCGAAAAGAATTATTACTTACGGCAATAGCGACTAATGATAACTTTGTCTAGAGAGGTCGGTGGCATAGTTGATGAAATTACGCAAAGTCAACATACATAACATCATCGCCACGGAACCAATGTTCGTCTCTAATTACGACACCAACGCAGAAGTCTCTCCTTTGGTAGAGCCTTTGCATGTACCACTGTTTAGCGGTACATTTATGTCCCTAGATCGAGATAAGGCTTGAGGGTTGTATAGACTCGGCCTAGTACAAATTTTTTCTTCCAAATATCAACCTCCGCCGCACTCTCAATGTTTCCATCACCAAACATCTGGTAAAGGTCGAGACCCGGTCTCATCAAGAAATTCACCAAGATGATCCAAATCGACATCCGGAGGTATGTTTGCTGATGCATTAATCCAAAATTCGAACCATATTCATTACCAACAACTAGCGGGGGATTGATTGAGTGCGCTTGTTGTCCGAGTTGGGCAACTCCTTTCCCTGCCCGCTTCTTTTTACATGCGCCTCAATTGACTTGGTGAGAGTGCGGTCATAGTCTGATAACGTTGATTTGGATGGCTTACTAGAGATTCCCATTGTTGTTCTTTGGTAAGAAGTCACCTTTTTCTTAGAATATCTGGAGCTACTGAAGAAGTCACGGTTTCTCTGGGTTTCTCCTTGCTTCTTGATTCATTTTAAGTTTGTCATAGAATCTAGACATGTCTTTTTTATATGCATCAGTTCTTTCTTCCTTCTCTTCAGATATTATTTTGGGAATAGCCCTTGGTTTCACGGTGGCTTTCTTTGCAGGCGGGGACTGGTTCTTCGTTTGAGGGGCTAGCCTCTTGCTAGGCTTCTTGGTAGGCAGGGGCGGGGGAGGTGTTGGAGACCTCCTTGGAGGTGTTGACAGCGGCGTTGGAGACCTCCTTGGAGGTGGCGGCTGCGGCGTTGGAGACCTCCTTGGAGATGGTGTGGATGCAACCTCGTCTTCCAACACAATGTCATCGTACAGAGCACTATGATGATCTGGCGATTGAACAATTGGATTTAGGTTGGGGGAGGATCTGCTACAAAAAAAGGAATGACATATTATTATGAGCAGATTGTTAATTATTTAAGCCAATACAAATTAATGATGTAGTGTTTTCATCCGCATGTACCTATGGTGAGGTAGTTCAGGAGGAGGTGGAGCCGACATCCCTGGAATGATGATGTAGCGCTTGCGCCATAGAATGAATGTCTTCTCCGCTTCTCCTAGAGTCTTCTCGCCATCACCTCTAGGAATGTCAATAGGCAAATCACTAAAACCTTTTTCAGCTTTATTTACCGAGATGGTAGCATATCCTTCTTGGATTATATTCCCATGAATCCTTGGTGTCTTGGTTCGGTCGATAGGATTAACAAGACCAATAGCCACCTTGATTGTGGAATTCTCCTTCAGAATGTGTAGCTCACACGTTGTACAAGGTTCAGATGGCGTCATCCACGAGGAAGCGCATCCTGTGTCCCCTTGATTTGGTATCTCCGTGGAAGCGCTTGTTGCTTTTCAACCCAATGATTGGCTAATGTTGATTCCTCGGCTCGATGCCCGCTTGCTTGCACTCACCGCTATTTGCACTTGCCTTCCGATTTCCTCCTGCATTCTCGCTTCAAGGTTTTTCTCGCTCAGTGCTTCACGCACCGCTTCCTCCAACCTCTGGAGCCATTGTGCCTCTTCTTCCTTCTTTCTCTGGCGACTTCAGGGAAGGTCATCCTAAGGGAATCCATGCTCCCACGAGACACTTCCTTTGCCTCTAGTTCGCCACCATGTTCAATTGTCCCGATGGCGTATGTCACCTCATCCTTCTCTCTGTTGGGCACTGAGCGCACCACTAGCAAAGCAGCTCTCTGAGCATAAAACAATCTTTCTCGCTTTGCTTCTTGCGGTCTTGCGCCATAAACGCACTTCCCTGTCTCCTGGTCTAGTGTTCCCCATGACCGAAAAACCAATTCTTTGCACGTTCTCCCCCACTCGAGTGATTACAGTGCGATACCCTTGGCAAGAAGGTGCGCTTCCATTTTGTTCCACTTCTTAATGGCGGTCGGGTAGCCACCGATCCCATGGTATGGTGGTATGTCTTACATTGGGCATTACGTTGGTTCTTTATCACCCAACTCACACCCTCTTACGAAGTCTTGTACTTGTACAAACTCATCCCAATAGGGCCTCTGCTTTGAGATCGGGCTGGGGGCGGTAAAATCTGGTGCTATGTTCTTCTTGACATACGTCGTGTATAGGTGTTTCTTCCAAGTCTGAAACTGGGTGGCCATCTTCTTCATTGCCCAATCCCTAACTCGCTCCTTCAATTCATCACCATCTATTATATCATCATAACCATCTGTTTGGAGCGTGAAATGTACCAAGACATCATTCCAAATTAACGCCTTGTCACGATCGGAGACAAAACTGATATGAGGAGCATTGGTCTTCTTCTTCCATTCACGGGTACTAATCGGGAGCCGGTCCCGTACAAGGTAACCACAGTGGTGCACAAATTTCATTTTATTCGGCCCCCCCGGTTCTCCTGTATCCACATTGAACTCCGAGATGATGAAGCGGCCCTCCAATGGCTTTTTGGGACCTCGAACATTTTTACTCTTCGTTGTAGTTGTTGATGTCGATCCAGAGGGCTACAAAACATAAACATTATTTTTAATGTCATGAGCACACATAAGACATATGATAATATATATAGCTAATAATAAAAAATATATACTTGGCCAATCTGTTGTTGCTCATTTTGTTCAAGAGCTAAGTACTGACTCCCGTCATCTGCATCCTCTTGCACGTTATTTTTAGCACCATCATCGCCGGCAACTTGAGTGCCAGTGTTGATCAAATTCATCATCAACTCCTCCTCATCCATGTTTCTCGGGTCGGCCATCTAGCTTCAAAAAACAAAACCAATATATAGTACGTCAAATCTTTGCTTACATGCGTAAAATCTACGAACAATATGCATTATTAAATCTTGCCCCTCGGTCACGGACGCAATTCGCCACACTAGGACGAACTACGTCGGTACTAGGGCGAATTAGGGCTATACATAAACGGTCGAGGGCAAATTGCGTCGGTGACTAGGGCGAAACCACGTCGGTGACATCAACGGTGTGAGCTCACCTCGGTGTGATTGTTTAGCATTAACGATAACGATAATATGAATGTTGATCAACTAGGCCGCGAGAAAGGACGGTGTGACAAGAGTGGCGGTGCTCCACTCCGCCGTATATATGTCTGTAGACATGAGTGAACGAGGGCGGCGGTGCTCCGCCGTATACATAGAAACGCATGGACGAGCGAGGGCAGCGGTGCTCGCGACGTATATATACTTGCATATGAATACAAATAACGATATATACGTGTCGGTAGCGATGGCGGTGTGTGTTGACGACGACGGCGTGAGGCGGGCGGCGTCTTTGACGCGGCGACGACGACGTGACGCGGGCCGGGGCGGTGTCGGTGCGTGATGTTGTGATCCTATGTACCATGTGAACCATGTAGTCATTCATCATATGAGAAAATTCTATGTTGATAATGTAAGTATAAGTCATTATGAAATGTAAGTATATGTGTCTTATTGCTAATATAACCATTACTATTTCTGAAATGATAAGAATTTATTTTCTTCTTCTACAGGCGATCTCTGATGTTATGATATAAAGTTTGAAGATAGTCTTCCCGGAAAAAATATGTAATGCTCATATTACTTTAGCAACATTAATATATTATATCTGTATATTCAAAGTTCACAAATGAAGAAACGTCGAAGTTTTCCTTCATTTGTCTGCAGTAATATGCATGCAAGTCCAACCAAAACGCTTACATCATCACATGTGATATTTTTTATAAACTAAAAAATGCTTAGTTTACAAACTGGGTATCAAAATTGAGTTCCAATTTGACCATTATATATCCTACAACAAATCCTTCAAAAAAAAGACCCTACATGAATATATTTGGATAAAATTTCGTTAACAAACATTGATCTATGAAGATAGAAAAAATTCTTCTATTGAAACTGCATCTTAGAATAATGGCATATCATATAGTGATGAATATATGGCGGTTGATGGGCTGGATCATTTTCAGCTTTAGTGACAACGACAATGGTTTCCAAATAATATATAGCGTGTTTATTATACAAGCCATGGATTTACATCGATCTAATTAATTTCTAAAGTAATTTCATTGGTGGTCCTTAATTAAACTTGTCATGAGTTCAGGTCCCAGTGATCTTAAAATGTATTTTAGTACCATAAAATGCAGTTTTTGACACTCTAAACTTGCTAATTTATCCATATAATATCCAAATATTCAAAACTTGCGTTAAGATATGGTTTTGAGATGTGAGCTTGACAACTCCATCTTTTTCTCTTTGGCCTCGCTCGCTGCATAGAGTTCCAAATATTCATTTTCAGTTCCTAGAATTTGTGATTCAAAATTTGAAATTTTCAATCGACCTCGGCGTTGACATGGCTTACACCAAAGTTGTAGTTTTCGGCGTGATCTATAACTTCGGCGATGGAGGGCTCGGTGAATGTACAAAGAGATCGACGAACATATCACCTCGAGCTCGGCGGTTGGAGGGCCTTAGGCGCAGTGGGGCCCGCAGGCGCGGTGGAGGGGCCTCGGTGTGCGGAGGAGGCGCGGTGGAGGGCCACTGGCGCCATGGAGGAGGGCAGACACACTGCGGTGGAGGCCGCCTGAGGAAGAAGAGGGCGGCGCCGGTGTCACGGAAGGTGAGCAGACGCGGTGGAGGCGGCGCGAGGAAGAAGAGGGCGGCGGTGTTCGACGAGGAAGAAGGCAAGCGGATCGATCTGCGACAAGTACCGGAGGTTATATATCGGGAGAATTACTCCGGTGCCACCCTGTGCCGGGGAGTAAAACCCTTTACTCCGGTTCGTATTACCAACCGGGAGTAAAATTTTACTTACTCCGGTGCGTGTTACCAACCGGGAGTAAGGTATATTTTTACTCCCGGTTGGTAACACGCACCGAGTAAGGATTATTTTATGACGACGAAGCTGTAGCCCACCTTTACTCCCATTTGGGCTTCCCACCCGGAGTAAAGGTAACTCCTGATTCTTTTCCCTTTGTTTTAAGCATTAGTCTTGTTAAATACAATAGAAATGCAATAGTTTTTGTTAAATACATAGTAAATTAAATAAAAGGCATAAAATTATTTTGTTAAAAATATGAATTTTCTTTTTGTTTATTGCACAAAGGAAAAATCTATAACCTAACTTTTTTTATTTTTTGTTAGAATTATAAAACATAATGTAACTAATATTTATTATTTCGTTAATGCAAAAATGTAGTGTTTAATTAAAATTATTAAAACTATTGGTTTTGGACAGGAAATTTGTTTTCACATCATTTTAACGTTAATATTTTAATTTTTCATCACTCAGTATCCTAATTTACCTTTTTGAGAGAGAAATCCCACCAAATCAAACATTTATTTAATTTGAAACATGACATAATAAACATCTGAATTCACAATTACTACATAATATCTCAAACACACACTACATTAAATAACTATATCATCAAGTGGGCATAGCAGTGAACTTTTTCTTTACGTATGTCCGTTGGTTATGATCGCGTCGTAACCATGGAGTGTCCTCATCATTTACCAAGATGCTAGGGTTTTTGTTCACTTTAAAGGGCAAAATTCGGTCATCCTTTTCATAATCTTCTGACATGTCCGACTTGTGCTCAATTCCCACGATGACTCTTTTCCCTGAAAGAACTATGTGGCGCTTTGGCTCTTTGGTTGAGTCATTATCGTTTTTCCCTCTTTTTGGTTTGGTAGACATATCATTGACATAGAACACCTGATTCACATCCTTGGCAAGGACGAACACTTGAACAATGGGATCTTCAAAGTAGGTGCATATTCTAGTTCCCATATTTCATCTATGCGTCCATAATATGTCTGCTTATTCCCATTCGGGTCTGTGGCATCTATGCGGACACCACTGTTTTGGTTGGTACTCCTTTTATCTTGGGCTACTGTGTAGAATATGTTCCCATTTATCTCGTACCCTTTGTATGTGACGATATGCCATGATGGTTGCATAGCCAATAAATCTGATTGCTCATGGATGCTCTCATCACCTTGACATTTTTTTTCAACCACCAACGCCGAAAGTTTCCATGTGCTTATCGTAATCCAAGCTTCGGTCTTCCCGAAACTCGGATCGTAAGAGATCCTTGTGTGTCTCAATATACGGATCTACCAAAGAGGAGTTCGTAGAAGCTGTAGTAGTGCGCTTTATTGAAATAATCATCATCCGTACCAATATATGTTTTCCTCCCTAGTGTCCCCTTTCCGCTTAGTCTCCCCTCATGTCTCGATTCAGAACACCAATCGAGTCAAGGTCGGGAATAAAGTCAACACATAACTCAATGACCTCTTCTGTTCCATAGCCCTTGGCGATGCTTCCTTCTCAAGGCGAAACACGGTTGTGAACATATTTCTTGAGACTCCATGAATCTCTCTAAGGGGAACATGTTGTGTAGGAACACAGGACCGAGAGTGAAAATCTCCTTGACTAGGTGAACTAGGAGGTGTGTCATAATATCAAAGAAGGAAGGAGGAACACCAACTCAAAGGCGACGAGACATTGAACCACATCATTACAGTAGTTTAGCTAGATCGGTTGGATCAATTGCCTTACGAGAAATTGCATTGAGGAATGCACATAGCTTCACGGTGGCTAGGCGTACATTTGGAGGTAGAATTCCTCTTAATGCAACTGGAAGTAATTGCATCATGAGAACGTGATGTCATGGGACTTTAAGTTCTGAAATTTCTTTTACGGCACATTTATAATACCCTTTATATTCGAGGAGAATCCAGATGGTACCTTGATGTTGTTTAAGCATTCAAACATGATTTCCTTCTCCTCTTTGCTTAGAGTGTAGCTAGCAGGACGTAAGTAATGGTATCATCATCTGTCTTCTCTGGATGCGGTTGTCTCTTTCTCTCAAACAACGCGTCAGTCTGTCGTGCTTCAAATGTGTCCTTAGGCTTTCCATACACACCCATAAAGCCTAGCGAGTTCACACAAAAGATTCTTCGTCAGTGTGCATCACGTCGATCGAGCTCACGGACCTCCGGACTTGCCAATAGGGTAGGTCCCAAAATATGGACTTCTTCTTCCACATGGGTGCGTGACCGTTAGCGTCTTTCGAATAGGTTGGCTTCCATGTCCTTTTCCAAAGACGACTTTCACATCATTGACCATATCGAGTACATCCTCACCGGTTCGATTCTGAGGCTTGGTCGTGGTCGCCTTCCCTTTAAAATGCTTGCCTTTCTTTCTTACGGGGTGATTTGCGGGAAGAAATTGACGATGGCCAAGGTACACGACCTTTCGACATTTTTCAAGAATACACCTCTAATATCACCGGGCGCGTGTGTGCATGCATTATATCCCTTGTTTGACTATCACGAAAGATTACTTAGAGCGGGCCAATCATTGATTATTACGAACAACAATGCTCATGAGATCAAAGTGTTCTGTTTGTACTCATCCCACACACGTACACCTTCTTTATTCCACAAAATGAGAAGTTCGTCAATAAGTGGTCTCGGTACACATCGATGTCATTGCCGGTTGCTTGGGCCTTGGATGAGCACATGCATCATAATGAACTTCCGCTTCATGCATAACCAAGGAGGAATGTTGTAGATACTTAGAGTAATAGGCCAAGTGCTATGACTCATTGCTTACGCTCTCCAAAAGGATTGATACCATCTGTACTTAAAAGCAAACCTTAAGTTTCTTGCGTCATTTGCAAACTCAAAATTCTCTGTCGATTGCTCTCCTTTGGGACCCATCAGTGGGGTGTCTCAACATATTGTCTACCTTACGGTCTTCTTTGTGTCATCGTAACAATTTTGCATGTTCTTTGTTTCGAGCAGACGTTTCAAGCGTGGTATTATAGGAGCATACCACATAACCTTGGCGAGGATTTTCTTACGCGGACGTTAAGCCCTCAACATCACCGGGGTCATCTCGCTTTGATCTTATACCGCGACGCATGGGATACCGGGCATGCATCCAATTTCTCGTACTCTTTGCCACGATACAGGATGCAGTCATTAGGACATGCATGTATCTTCTCTATTTCTAGCCCCATAGGACAGACAACTTGTTTTGCTTCGTAGGTAGTGGCGGGCAATTCATTGTACTTCGGAAGCATCTTCTTTTGGATTTTTAGTAACTCTCCAAATCCCTTGTCAGATACACCATTCTTTGTCTTCAATTGCAGCAATTCTAGTGTGGTTCCCAACTTTTTCTGCCCTGCATCACAAGTTGGGTACAACAATTTCTTGTGATCTTCTAGCATCCGCTCGAACTTGATCTTCTCCTTTTCACTTTCACATTCTCTTTGTGCGTCAGGAATGACCTGACAAAGATCATCAGCCGGCTCATCTTCTACGGCTACCTCTTCTTCAGCTTCTCCCATTGCAGTATCATTGAAGCACGCACCATCAAGAATAATATCATTGTCGTCCCATTGTTCTTCTTCACCTTCTTCCATTACAACACCGGTTTCTCCGTGCTTTGTCCAACAAATATAGTTTGGCATGAAACCTGACTTGAACAAGTGTGAATGAAGAGTCCTTGAGTAAGGATATTCCACCGTATTCTTACATATGGCACATGGGCAGCACATGAAACCATCGCATTTGTTTGCCTCGGCCGCACGTAACAAAGAATGCACGCCGTCAATGAACTCTTAGGAGCGGCGATCAGCATTATACATCCAATGACGGCTCATCTGCATTACATGACATAAATATCATATTAAAACCTAGATCATAATTATTTATTTATACAACATGCGTGCCACCACAAAAGATACAATTTTATGAAAGCATCGCTACAATGTAGACAATCCCAACTACCACTAAAAGAACTAAAGCTAAAATACATTTCAGGAGCACAAGGATTTCATGACCAATCTCAACTAAAACAGAGCAGATCCCCGATTGTGCAACATCTTTGGGCTTCTTCGGTGGATCAACGCCTCATTAGCCACCGTGTCATCTTCACATTGTGCAAGATATTTTTGCACGAGTTCAACATACTCTTCCTCCCAAGAGAAGCACGGACATCGTCCCACCGCCATCCCAATCAAATTAAAACAAAAATTAGAACTTTAATCACAACCATCATGAAAATAGGTATAAACTAACCATAATCATTAAATACGATAAAATAACTCACATTGCGATCCGGACACTTGTAGAAGATACGATCCTTGTTGGGACCCTCCTTCTTCACTCGGTACTCCATCACAATCTTCGTCTCATCACGACACTTGCCGCATGGAATGAGAGGAAGGCCCGCCTAAGTCGCTTTGGAAACCCATGAGAGGCCGAGGACCCAAGCGATTGCCATCTACTCTCTATACTCATTTTTAATACACTATAAATTTCTCCTTTTATAAACAAATAAAATTAACAAACTATAAAATTATCTAGATCTCTAAACAATGATATTTTTAATGGTCATTGTGTTCTCGCTCTTTTCTTGCGGCATGTAAGTAATTCACATGATATTTCCGTAAATTAACAGAAGAATGGGAGTGTACACACATAACGATCATCATGCGACGATATCGGGACGTGTGAATAAATAATCATCCGTACTAGTTGACCTTGCCTTACGTGATCATCTCGGCGAGCATTTCTCCACCGGACGGCACCGTACTTGGCCACGGAAGAGCTCCAATTCTACGAGGAAGGGAATACGGTCTTCCACGACCGTTGCCGCTCTCCCTCATAAAATCAAAGCTCCTCCTTGACGTCCGTTACCGCTCGGCAGAGAACATGCTCGCCGAAATAAACACGGTCCGCTAGTTCAACTAGTACGGATTTTCTATAATTTTCTAACTATTTTCTAAGTTTTTCATTTCATAAAAAGTTAAAATAAAAAGTACGGTGATTGACAGACTACTGCGACGATATCGGGACATGTGAATAAATAACCATCCGTACTAGTTGAACTTGCTTACGTGATCATCTCGGCGAGCATTTCTCCACCGGACGGCACCGTACTTGGTCAAGGAAGAGCTCCGATTCTATGAGGAAGGGAACACGGTCTCCCACGACTGTTGTCGCTCTCCCTCATAGAATCAAAGCTCCTCCTTGATGTCCGTTACCGCTCGACAGAGAACATGCTTACCGAGCTGAACACGGTCCGCAAGTTCAACTAGTACAGATTTTCTATAATTTTCTAACTATTTTCTAAGTTTTTATTTATATATACTACGTTTGGGTACGGTGATTGACAGACTACTGCGACGATATCGGGACATGTGAATAAATAACCATCCGTACTAGCTGACCTTGCTTACGTGATCATCTCGGCGAGCATTTCTCCACCGGACGGCACCGTACTTGGTCAAGGAAGAGCTCCGATTCTACGAGGAAGGGAACACGGTCTTCCACGACCGTTGTCGCTCTCCCTCGTAGAATCAAAGTTCCTCCTTGACGTCCGTTACCGCTCGGCAGAAAACATGCTCGCCGAGCTGAACACGGTCCGCAAGTTCAACTAGTACGGATTTGCTATAATTTTCTAACTATTTTGTAAGTTTATATTTATATATACTTTAACCTTCTTTCATGTAAATATGCAAGCTTGAAGTGATTTTGAGCTCAAATTGCTTACAAATGAAAAAAACCACAATAAAGAACCATAAATATATATAGTGAACAAAATGGCATAAGGAAATGGTGAAAAATGAGAGTATGAGATTGGTAACCTTTACAACTGAAGAATCGATGGAGGAATCGAAGAAATCGACGGAAGAATGGATGGAGGAACAATGGAGGGAGGGAGGAAGCAAGAACACTACTGCAGTGAGCTTAAAAATGTGCTGAGCTCGGGCTCGGGGAGGAAGGAGGAGACGGCCGATTTATAAAGGGAGAACATTTAGTCCCGGTTGGTGGATCCAACCGGGACTAAAGATAACTTTCCAACCCCGGGCGCAGCCACGGCCCGGGAGTAGACCTTTACTCTCGGTTGGAGCCACCAACCGAGTAAAGATATACTTTAGTCCCGGTTGGTGGCTCCAACCAGGACTAAAGGTCCCCGCCACCTACATGCAGCGCGCAGCCGTTGGGCGGGGGACCTTTAGTCCCGGTTGGATCCTCCAACCGGGACTAAAGGTATTTCTAGTCCCGGGGGCAAAAAATTCTGGGACTAGAGCCCATTTTAACCGAGAATCAAAGGTCTGTTCTCTACTAGGCCCCAAACTACGTTCGCCACCGGAACAACCAAGCTGTGCACCTACAGCTGGGAGTGCCCAAAACAACGCCTGCCGCTGCCGCCAGACTGTGAGCCCAAACAACACACGGTAAGCACGTTTGTCCCCTACCACAACTACAGATGAATCAATGCCGAAAAGGGATCTATGACAATAGATTAGTGTCAACTAATACACCTTCCAATTTAGGATCTGTTTCAACATTCTAAATTCAAAAGCAAAAGTGCAACACAAGAATATATCTACTTCCATGTGTTTACAGTCTTGACTCAATTTCTAGCCAAATGAATTGAGGTTTGTATTCTACTTCAGAGTTTTTTTCCGCATGATTAATCATATCCCTCAATGTCAATCAAGAGAACATGATATGGAACATCAATGGGAAAGTGCAAGAGACAATCGAGCAACATGGAGGAAAAACAAATTATTTGGGAAAAATAAAGGTACCGACTTGGATATAGTACATTTATATTCATCAACGTTTGAACTCTCGACCTATGATATTTATATTCATCAGTTTTCACAACACAATCCTAGAAAATCACACAAAAATCATAAACATCTGACCACCAATTCAGTATAACCAAATCACCATTGATATAAAATAGCTATCAGAATTATCCACATTTACTATTCTAGAAAACAACATAAAGTAACTAATGAATTCATCTTAAAATTACCCACCTACTCCATTAAAAATGCGATCTAAAGTGGACCAAAATGTGCATTAATTGCCTAGGATTTTTTAATATCTTTAATCCTTTTTAATTCAATATTTTATTCATAACCGCGTCTAAAAATATTTTGCTGATGTAACCCTTTTGGTTGTGCTAGTCCATCTGGCATGACAAAATAACGTAGTCACGCCACATCCATTGGCGCGACAAGGTCTACCACATTGGACGGCGTTTCCAACGTGGAAAACCTTGTCATGCCACTCCCGTTGGCATGACAAGACTTGAGATTAGAAAAATCATAATTTTTTTGATACGATGATGGACGAAGATGATTGTTATATGAAAATTGTAGATCCCTACTAGATCTACAACTTTCTAGTTTTGAGTATTTCCTAAGATGTTGAAAAAAATTATATAAAATTTTAGCAACATAAAAATCGTGTACTATCGCTTGTCGCATTAGAAAAATAATATCTTCTTTGTATGGTGTCAAATGAAGATACTTTTTTTACCAAAGCTGTAGCTCTCAATGAGGTCTACAACTTTATAGTTTTGAGTTTTTACATTTGAGGACGTTATGATGCTCGAGAAAATAATATAAAATTTCAGCACATATTAGTCGTGTACCAGGACTTGTCATCTCACGAAAATTATATTTTTCTTGTATGGTATCAATGGAGATACTTTCTATATCAAAGTTTTAGCTATCGATGAGATCAACAAGTTTTTAGTTTTGAGGCCCTTCATTTGAGATCGTTAAGATGCTCAACATGCAGATGACTCTTGGCGGTCCTTAACTCATATTTTTTTACCGTCAACATTTATATAAAACCTGCTAAAAAGAACACCAAACTTAGAAATAGGGCTCATAACTAACAAAGTTCTACGAGTTTTATTGATTCATCAATTGCAGGAGGACATGTCGGGATGACACAAGAAACGTGTCAAAAGCACACAAAGACTAAGGCATAACATCACCCGACATGGGCCCAAGAGGAGAAGGCCCAATAAACCAGGCAAATCAGGGCCTAGTCAGGTGAAGAAAAAAGGCCAAAATCCATATCAAATCAACTCCAAATGGCGCAAAACTTTGGAGGACCCACCAAGAGGCCCAAAGGAAGACACCCACCGAAGATGGGACCATTTGAGCCTAGTTGGGGTGCGGCCGCACCACTGGGGCCTCTCGGGCCCATCTTTCGTGTGTTTCCTCCCACCGCCTTACCTATGACGGTTCCGTAGGGGATGGCCAGGTTCAACATATCTAGGACTTCGGTTTGAGGTCGGTTTGGTGCTTTCCATGAGGATATGAGGCATTCTTCCAAGAACCCCGCCCTCCTCTCTACCTATAAAAGAAGGCCATTCCCTCCTCATTTCAACAACACATCAAGGAGCAAGAGCACCACACAAGAGCAACATTCCAAGGGCTTAGGCCCTAGATAGCTAGTAAAGTTAGTTGGGAGAGATGTGAGGAAGAGTACGGGGAAGAGCCGGACTTGTCGGTGTCTTTCCGAACTTGTACCTCGGCGAACACTTGTACCTCGACGGAATATTCATTAAGTATGTGTTCGGGTTTCTTATGGTATAAAGTCTTTTGATTAGTTAAGTTTTACTCTTATTTGCTTGCTGGTGCACCTACAGCTGAGAGTGCCCCAAACTATGTTCACCAACGGAACAACCAAGGAGCACCACAGCTGCGAGTGCCCCAAACAGCACCCGCCGCTGCCGCCAGTACTATGACCCCAAACAACACACGGTAAGCACGTTTGTCCCATATCACAACTATATATGAATCAATGCCGAAAAAGGATCTATGACATTAGACTAGTGTCAATTAATACACCTTCGAATTCAGAATTTATTTCAATATTCGAAATTTAAAAGCAAAAGAGCAACACAAGAATATATCTACTTCCACGTGTTTACAGAAGAGAGAGCACAACATCTAGCCTCCACTTTCGGTTGCATTATCGGTCAACTTCCTTTCACCTACTTGGGCCTTCCCCTTGGTACCACACGTGCAGCTGTTGTTGATTTTCTACCGCTAGTGTGCAGAATTGAAAGAAGAATGGCCGGCATCTCCAGCTTGCTGTCCTACCATGGAAGATTAATATATTGGTTAATTCTATTCTTTCATCTCTGCCCATGTACTGGCTCAGCACCATTCCCAAAGACCGTTATCAAACAAATTGACAGTTTTAGGAAAAATTGTCTTTGGGATGGTAAGGATCTGCATAGACAAGGCAAGTGCCTCGTTCCTTGGACTGCAGCCTGTCGACCAAAGGAAGGTGGCCTTGGTATTTTAAATCTCCAGGCACAAAATATGGCACTTTTGCTAAAATTTGCTGATAAGTTTTACAATCGAAATGCTGCTCCTTGGGTTGATAAGGCACTTTTGGCACCCAGCCACAGGTAAATAGCTAGTAGGAACGCACGCGTATGCCTCGTTTCATCAGGAAGTTTTGGTTTTGCTGTTAGAGCTCGCCGCTCTCACCAGTCGCCACAATGAAGGTGCACCTACAGCTGCGAGTGCCCCAAACTACGTTCACCACCGGAACAACCAAGATGCACCTACAGCTGGGAGTGCAAGCCACTGCCGCGAGACAATGACCCCAAACAACACACGGTAAGCACGTTTGTCCCTTACCACAACTATATATATATATGAATCAATGCCGAAAAGGGATCTACGACAATAGATTACTGTCAACTAATACACCTTCCAATTTAGGATCTATTTCAACATTCTAAATTCAAAAGGAAAAGTGGAACACAAGCATATATCTAATTCCAGGTGTTTAGACTGTCTCCAACAAAGATCCCACATATGGGTATCCAAGCCCAAAATGGTTCGCAAGAGACCCAAAATCAGCCTCCAACAGAGTGCCTATACAGGAGACCTATTTTGGGTTGCCTGAGAGGCACAACCCAAATATGGGCATCCTCTCTCCTGGAAACTCATTTGCAAAAAAGATTATCTTTTGGGTCTTGTTGTTGGAGAAGATGCCGAATAGGTATTGAGTCTTTTGCCTGTAGCGCTACACAAAGAACGAATGTGTCTTGTATTTTGGGTGTTGTTGTTGGAGATAGCCTTAGGGTCTTGATTGAATTTCTAGCCAAACGAATTAATTGACGTTTTTTTATATTCTACTTCAGATTTTTTCCGCATGATTAATATAATGATATCCCTCAATATCAATCAAGAAAACATGGACCATCGGTGAGAAAGGGCTAGAGACAATAGATGACACCGTTCGCCGCCAGAACAGCCAAGGGGCACCACCTGCCGTCGGGAGTGCCCCAAACTACTTTGGCAACTGGAAAAACCAAGGTGCACCTACTGCTGGGAGTGCCCCAAATAACACCTACCGCTACAAGACTGTGACCCCAAACAACACACGGTAAGCACGTTTGTGCCTTACCACAACTATATATATATGAATCAATGCCGAAAAGGGATATACGACAATAGATTAGCGCCAACTAATACACCTTCCAATTTAGTATCTATTTCAACATTATAAATTCAAAAGCAAAAGTGGAACACAAGCATATATCTACTTCCACGTGTTTACAGTCTTGATTGAATTTCTAGCCAAGTGAATTGAGGTTTGTATTCTACTTCAGAGTTTTTTCCGTATGATTAATCATATCCCTCAATATCAATCAAGAAAACATGGAACATCATTGAGAAAGTGCTAGAGACAATCGAGCAATAAGGAGGAAAAACATATTAGTTGGGAAAAATAAAGGTACCGACTTGGATATAGTACATTTATATTCATCAACGTTTGAACTCTCGACCAATGATCTCAGTTTTCGCAAAACAATCATAGAAAATCACACAAAAATCAGAAACATCTGACCACCAATTCGGTATAACCTAATCACCATTGATATAAAATAGCTATCAAAATTATTTATTTTCTATATAATTACCCACATTTACTATTTCAGAATACAACATAAAGTAACTAATGAATTCATCTTTAAATTACCCACCTACTCCATTAAGAAATGCGACCTAAAGTGGACCAAAATTTGCATTAATTGCCAGGATTTTTTAATATCTTTAATCCTTTTTTATTCAATATTTTATTAATAACCGCGTCTACAAATATTTTGTAGATATAAGCCTTTTGGTTGTGCCAGTCCGGCTGGCATGACAAAATAACATAGTTGCGCCACGTCCATTGGCGCGACAAGATCTACCACGTTGGACGGTCTTTCCGACGTGGAAAACCTTGTCACGACACTCCCGTTGGCGTGACAATATTATTTTGTCGTGTCACCGGGTTTGGCGTGATAAGACTCGACATTAGAAAAATCATAACTCTTCGATACGATGATGGACGAAGATGATTGTTATATGAAAATTGTAGATCGAGATCTACAACTTTCTAGTTTTTAGTTTTTTCAGATGAGGACGTTAAAGATGCTCAAAAAGGTTATATAAAACTTGAGCATCACAAAAATCATTTACTATCGCTTGTCGCATTAGAAAAATAATATTTTCTTTGTATGGGTTCAAACGAAGATATTTTTTATACCAAAGTTCTCTCAATGAGATCTACAACTTTATAGTTTTGAGTTTTTACGGTTGAGTTGGTGTAGATGCTCGAGAAAATAATATAAAATTTTAGCAGCATATTAATCGTGTACTAGGGTTTGTCGTTTCACAAAAATTATATTTTTCTTGTATGGTATCTAATGGAGATATTTTTTATATGAAAATTGTAGCTATCGATAAGATCAACAACTTTTTAGTTTTGACATTCATTTGAGATCGTTAAGATGCTCAAGAAAATAATACGAAATTTAAGGGGCATTATTAATCATACGAAAAATATATTTATTCAAGAACACATGGAAAGATTTGATTTTTTTCTAGACTCATGTTTTTGGTACGCGATTAGTATGCCCCTTAAAATTTTGTATTATTTTCTTAAGCGTCTTAACGATGTCAAATAAAAGGGCTCAAAACTAAAAACTTGTTGATCTCAATGATAGCTACAATTTTGATATAAAAAAGTATCTTCATTTGATATCATACAAGAAAAAGTATAATTTCCGTGAGACGTCGAGCCCTCGTACACGATTAATATGCTGCTGAAATTTAATATTATTTTCTCGACCATCTTAGCGACCTCAAATGTAAAAACTAAAAACTATAAAGTTTTAGATCTAATCGAGAGCTACAACTTTGGTATAAAAATTATCTTCATTTGACACCATACTAAGAAGATTTTAGTTTTCTAGCGGGACAAGCGATAGTACGCGATTATTATGCTTATGACTCTTTATATAATGTTTTTGAGCATCTTAACATCCTCAAATGGAAAAACTCAAAACTAGAAAGTTATAGATCTAGTCGAGATTTAGAATTATAATGTAAAAATCATCTTCTGCCGACGTCATATCGAAGAGTTATGATTTTTCTAAGGCTAAGTCTTGTCACGCCAATCCCGGTGGAAACTAGCTGTTTTGTCACGCAAGCACATTGTTGGTTATTCTTTGGTGGTTTGCTCGGAAACCTCTCCGTTCTTCACCACGAAAGTGTGACATCCTCGCTGCGTTCTTGGTCCTTGGCGGCCCGGACAATCTAGCCCTAGCTGGTGTTAGATCCGGGATTGATCCGGCGTCAACAGTGAATTAGAGTTTACTGGATATGTCTGTTTAGCACTAGCTAGAAATCCCATGTCATGACAGTAGTTTTGATGTTCCAAACTCTTGAAATGGAGAAGAGAACACCAGTAAGCAGTTGTTCAGTTCCCACACAGTAGTTGACGACTTGCCGGTAGTAGTAATCGTCGCGCTGAGAGCGAGGACACATAATAAACAGGCAACATCCGCAGCTATTTATTCCATTACGCCACCCACACACACATCTCGATCATGGCACACCGTGATGAACAGACGACGCGACGACACACATGACTCAAGACAAGCCAGCTGGGGAGTACGTTGGCTATCCGATGACGGGGACCTGGTTGACAATGCCGTTGTTGTCGATGAAGACGCGGACGCGCGTGGGGTTGAAGTACGGGATGACAGGCGACCCCGGCGGGAGCACCTCGACGGACACGTCCGGCCTCTCGTGGGCGATCGTCGTTGCCGCCGGCGTCGCCAGCACGCCCAGCAGCTCCGGCCACGATGACTTGCCGGGGATCGGCACGCTCATCTTGCCCGCTCGACCTCGCACTCTCAGATCAGTTTCGTCGTCACTAGCTAGCTACCAAGCTCGGTGTGTGAGATGTTAACGGAAATACATATGTAATTTGTATGTTTCCTTGTTCATTAGGATTGATTGTACGTTTCCTTGTTTATTGGGATTCTTTCCCATTGTAACCTGCACACCATATATATATAATGAAACCGAAGGCCGCCGTGATTGTGCGCACTGTGCTTTCCCAATCTCTTCCACGTTTACATGGTATCATTCGCTGGTTTCCAATCCTAGGCCTCCTTCTCCCACCTCCTCACAGCGCCGCCGGCCGCCGCTGTTTGTTGCCATGACGACCGAACTGGCTGCTACCTCCAGCTCCTCCTCGTCCTCCACGAGCGAGAGTGCGACCAGCGCCATGTCTGGCCACACCGTAGCTGCCGCTCTCTCCGCCTTGGATGCCAACGCCCTCTCCGTTGCCAACATCAAGAATCATGCGCCGGTCACCCTCAGCTTCAAGGCCGGTAACTATTCTCGCTGGTCCACCTACTTCAGGGCTGCCTGCGGCAAGTTCGAGGTCCTGGACCACATCGACGGCTACCCCGCTCGTCCGGACGATCCGCTCAGGGCGCAGCAGGACCACACGGTGCGGACATGGCTGTTCACCTCCGTCGCCGACGACGTTCTGGACGTCTCCGTCGAGGACGAGCAATGCGCCTATGAACTCTGGGTGCGCATCACCAGCCACTTCACCGCCAATCAGGCCTCCCATGCGATCTACCTATGCAACGAATTCCACGGCATCACGCAAGGCTCGTCGTCGATCACCGACTACTGTGCGCGCCAGAAGACGACCAAAGACGCGCTGCGTGCCGTCGGCCACCCAGTCCAGGAGTTGGATCTCGTCCTCAACACTCTCCGTGGTCTGAACGCCGACTTCCGCACTGCCGCCGACATCATCGCCTTCACCGAGCCCCTGCCGTCCTTCGCCAAGGCTCGCATCATGCTCCTCACCAGCGAGCAGTCGCACAACAAGGGACGACCGGCATCGTCATCGTCCGGCTCTCTGTTCTATGCCGCGCCCTCCTCCAATGCTCCAGCCCCGCCGCCCAATGGAGGTCGCGGTCGCGGCAAGGGTGGCCGTGGCAGGCCCCATGGCCCACCGTCGGGTGGTGCGCCGTCACCAAACCGCACCGGTGGCCGTACTCCTTCGACTGGCCCGTGGGTCTGCATGACCCCTTGGGGCCCTTTACCGATGGTGGCCGCGCCTAGGTTCCCTACTGGTGGCGTCGCCTCTTCCCCTCTAGGCCATGTTGCTGGTCACGGCCGTGGCAACTCCGCCCCGGCGTCTTAGGCCCACTCCCTACTCCTGCCCCCGCGCAGGCCTATACGACATTCGCCCCAGCGCAGATGTCCACCGACTCCTCCGGCGCGCCGCAGTGGAACACCTCTGCGCTGATTGCGTCCCTCAACGCCATGCAGAATCCCTCTGCAGATGAATGGATCATGGACTCAGGTGCCTCCTCCCAAATGGCATCTGATGCAGGTATCTTACCCTCCCTCTCCCACACTGTCCGTGACCGTGGGCAACGGTTCCTCCTTGCCTGTCACACATGTGGGATCTTCTCGTTTATCGACTCCTTCATCCAACTTCTCTCTCAATAATATAATTCTTGTTCCTTCCATTGTTAAAAATCTTGTTTTCGTTCATCGTTTCACTACTGACAACTCTGTTTCCGTGGATTTTGACTCGTTTGGTTTCTCTGTCAAGGACCTTCGCACTCGTCGCACGATTCTTCGTTGCAATACTGTCGGTGACCCTGTACACCCTTGGCGCCCGCACCTCCGCATCCACAGCTGCCCTTGTCTCCGCCGTCACATCCTCCGACACTTGGCACCATCGTCTCGGTCACCCTGGTCGCCATGTTCTTGCCGCCTTGAATAAAACGGGGCTTATTTCTTGTAATAAACTGGCTGGTAGATCTCTATGTCATGCGTGTCAACTTGGCAAACATGTACGTCTACCTTTCGCTAGATCTTTGGACTTCGCTCATTGTCAGCCCATCTGGTTACAAATGTTATCTCATTGTAGTCGATGATTACTCTCATTATTTCTGGGCTTTTCCGCTGCGTTTCAAGTCTGAAGTTCATGATATGCTAATTGCTTTTGTCGCTTATGTGCAAAACCAATTTCAGTCCTCCGTTGGCTCCTTTCAGTCTGACAACGGGCGCGAATTCGTCAATCACGTTAATGTTGATTTCTTTTGTCAGCATGGGATTTTTCTTCGGCTTTCTTGTCCTCATACTTCCCAGCAAAATGGCAAGGCCGAGCATGCCATTTGCACCACTAATGACATTGTTTGCACCTTGCTGTTTCAGGCCAACATGCCCCCATCCTTCTGGGTCGAGGCCCTCGCCACTGCCGTGTACCTCCTTAACCGGCATCATACAGCACCCATCCGGTTCGCGACACCGTTCGCTCGCCTCTTCGGAGCACCCCCGACCTTAGTAATCTTCATGTTTTTGTCTGTCTTTGCTATCCCAATTTACCATCCACTGCCGACCACAAATTATCCCCCCGCTCTGCTGCCTGTGTTTTCCTTATCCACCCGACCACAAAGGCTACCGGTGCTACAATCCGCTCACACGACGAGTCATTACCTCTCGGCACGTCATTTTCGACGAGTCTGTTTTTCCGTTCGCCGTATCATCCCCTCCCACCGATGTCACCTTCCTTGATTTCCTCCGTGATCTAACTGACATGTCCACCAGAACGAACTCCCTGTCTTCTACTACAGGTACTCCGAAGGATCTCTCCATCCCTGCTGCCGACGACATGGTGCCTCTCCTCACTTGCGTTCCGTTGACGTCGCTTGGAGCACCGGTGTCCGCGCCGCCACGTGAGGCCACGTCACCAGCATCCGCGCCACCGAGCTTAACTCCCACGCCGCCACGCGCGGCCTCGTCTTCGGACTCCATGCAGCCGTGCGCGACTCCTGCGCCTCCTCCAGTGGTCGATCGTGTGTTCACACGGCGCCCTCCTGCTGCGACCCCAGCACCTCCGCCGCCTCCACTGCTGGCTCCGTAGCGCATGACGACGCGCTCCCAGCACGGCATCATGAAGCCAGTGGATCGACTCAACCTCCATGTGAGTCACTCTGGTGTTGCCTCTGTCTCTGCGACCTACTAATTAGCTCTTGCAGACCCTCATTGGCGTCAGGCTATGCAAGCCGAGTATGATGCTCTCATCAGCAACTCCACCTGGACTCTGGTGCCCAAATCAGCGGGTGCCAACATTGTGACGGGTAAATGGATTTTTAAACACAAGTTTCATTATGATGGTTCATTGGCTCGCTACAAGGCTCGTTGGGTTATCCGTGGTTATTCGCAGCGTCCTGGCATTGATTTTGATGAGATCTTCAGTCCTGTTGTCAAGCCAGCCGCCATCCGCACTGTTCTGAGCATCGCAGTTTCTCAGTCTTGGCCGATTCATCAGCTGGATGTCAAAAATGCCTTTCTCCATGGGAATATCTCTAAGACAGTTTATTGTCAACAACCATCCGGATTCATCGACGTTGCTCATCCCGATCATGTGTGTCACCTGTAGAAGTCACTCTATGGTCTAAAACAAACCCCTCGTGCCTGGTACCAGCGGTTCGCTACTTACATCCGCACCTTGGGTTTTGTTGCCTCTCAGCATGGCTCTGCACTTGCCTACATCTTGCTCTATGTCAATGATATAATTTTGACAGCTTCCTCAACAGAACTCCTTCAGGACATTATTGGTCGTTTACGTTCGGAGTTCTCTATGACTGATCTCGATGATCTCCATTTTTTTCTTGGCATTGATGTTTGTCGCTCTGCTGATGGATTGACTCTCTCCCAGCGCCAGTATGCAGTTGATCTCCTACAACGTGCTGGTATGTCTGAATGCCACCCTACTGCTACACCTGTTGACACCAAGGCCAAACTCTCCGCTGCGGACGGTTTGCCAGTCGCTGATCCTACAGAGTATCGCAGCCTCGCTGGGGAGTATCTCACTCTGACTCCACCAGACCTTGCATATGCTGTTCAGCAGGTCTGCCTCTACGTGCATGATCCCAGGGAACCGCACCTCCACTTCATCAAACACATTCTGTGTTATATTAAAGGTACTCTAGACATGGGCCTTCATATTTCAGCTCACTCACCACTGACATCTCTCACAGCATACTCAGATGCGGATTGGGCTGGCTGTCCTGACTCCCGTCACTCCACATCTAGCTAGTGCATTTACCTCGGTGATAACCTTGTCTCCTGGTCCTCCAAGTGTCAGACTACGGTTTCCCGCTCCAGTGCAGAGCGCAAATATCGAGTGGTAGCACACGCTGTTGCCGAGTGTTGTTGGTTTTGTCAGTTGCTGCAGGATCTTCATCATGCTCTTCATAGTGCCACCATTGTCTACTGCGACAATGTGAGTGCGGTGTACATGACCTCCAACCCGGTCCACCATCGACGCACAAAACATATTGAGATCGATATTCATTTTGTGCGTGAGAAGGTTTCTCTTGGCCACATACGGGTTCTATATGTCCCTTCGAGTCATCAGTTCGCCGATATCATGACCAAAAGTCTCCCGGTTCAGCTTTTCCAGGAGTTTCGGTCGAGCCTTTGCATTTGGGAACCTCATGCTACGACGGGGGTGGGGTGTTAACGGAAATACATATGTAATTTGTATGTTTCCTTGTTCATTCGGATTGATTGTACGTTTCCTTGTTTATTGGGATTCTTTCCCATTGTAACGTGTACACCATATATATAATGAAATGAAACCGAAGGCCGCCGTGATCGTGCGCACTGTGCTTTCCCAATCTCTTCCACGTTTACATGAGATACTCCTCCGTACGAGATACCTCTAAGGCACGTGTGTATATATATACGGCCGGCGCCACGCCAGTCCTTAAAGTCACCTAAGATCATCCCGTCTGTGTCTTCTGGCATTTAGATTTCTTTGAACCAGTTCAGAAAAGAACTTTTTCCTTCTGGCGTACATGGTCCATATACACAAGTAAGAATCCAACTGGTATTATCATGCTTTGAGCAGAACTCAACAGATAGAGCAAAATCATTTCTGAAGATCTCAGTACTACTGAAGATAGCACTTTTTCAAGCTATCAAAATTCCCCCTGAGGCCACTGCCGATGGGAGGAATTCAAAAGCATCTATAGCTTGGGGACAGATTTTCCTGAGAACCTAGGGGCGCGAGACAACTCTCTCTATGGAACTCCGCAAAATAGCCCCTTAACTTCGGGAGAAGGGGTGCCCCCTTGCAAAAGGGGGTCGCAGTGACTAGGCCCGAGCGACTGTTTACCAAAAACACAGGTTGCCGCGGTGCCCCAAGCGGACCGCCCGGATCCCACGAGTGAATAGAAAGTTCTATCTACATGGGATCTCACCCGAATCGCCCCATCTATCCTCCTGAGGAGAAGTTTGTTTGGTTTCAAGCTCTGATTCAAACAGGAGGAGCACGCCATGCTAATGGGCCTTGGATGATCCACATCTTCTGACCAGTGGTATGCTTATCCAAGGAAGAAGGTGGTCTTGGAGTACTCAATATCACGGTACAAAATGAAAGCTTGCTACTGAAACATTTTCACAAGTTTTATAACAGAGCTCCAATACCTTGGGTGCAATTGGTCTGGGATAACTATTATACAAGAGATAGACTGCTAGTTTAGGGTTCTACCTTCAGAGGATATTTCTGGTGGAGGGGTATCCTAAAACTTCTAGTTCAGTACAAAGGAATTGCGGTGGTTTCTTTGCAGGATGGAAAAACATGCTTTCTTTAGCATGATCTGTGGGGCGATGGAGTCTGCAGTCAGATGTTCCCTGAGCTTTTCACATTTGCCAAGAATGAAATGATTTCTCTCTCTGTGACAGCCAGTACACCAATGCTCCATGACCGTTTCTATCTACCATTGTCGTCATAGATCTGGGGAACATCTCTCGTCTCTTCCAATAGAGGCTACAAAAGATTGGAAAAAAATTGGATGCGGGGGGCCGCACGCGGCTCTGTGGGCACCGAGCATCCATGGACAACGCGTGTCCATCTCGCACCAGGCCGCGGCTCTATTTCAGTACGTGCTTCGATACCGGTGGTTACAGCATGCGGCTCGTCGGCTGGGTAGAGGCCCTGCGCGGCTCTGTTTTCGATATCCCACGGTGGTTACAGCAAGGCGTGGGACATGCGTCATCCATCGATGCTCGGAGCCCACCGAACCACGTACGCCCCCTCTGATCCCCAATGCATTTTTTTTTCCAGAAGATTTACTCCCTCCGTATCGGTAATTAAGGTAGTTCTGGGGATGGCAGCATCTGCCATATCGGTAATTAAGGTCATTCTGGGTAGTGGCAGCATCTGCGCATAATGAAGTCGTTTTAGCTCTTTCAACAACGTTTGGTCGCGAATGCCCCTGAGGCTCTTTGTTTCCTATCGCGCTCATTAGCTACGAGCAATAAATCTGCGCCTCTTCGTTTGCCGCTCCAAGCGTCACGCAAAAAGTAACTAGGCCGCGAGGGATCAAACCTTGCTCTCCTGCATCAGGCCTCGCTGCGCCTACCACTTGATCTATGAATGCTTGTTGCATGAGAGATACCTACGACCCTATTTAATAAGGGCAAACATGGAAAAATGCACCCTAATTAATCACTCCTTGTATGCTAAATCCTGTCCAAAACGACCTGAATTACCAGTATGGAGGGAGTATTGGTCATAGACAAGTTCACAATGTGTTTAAATGGTTGTGGCGCTCAGCTTGTCGGAACAAGAGGAAATTCCTTTTTTGGCTTGTGTTGAAGGACCGGCTCAGCACCAGAGCGATCCTTCGGCGAAGGAATATGCACTTGCTAGACTATAACTGTGTCCTTTGCCATTGTAATGTGGAAGAGGACCTCGCTCACCTTCTGTTCCATTTCCCTTTCTCGTGGGCACTTGCTAGACTATAACTGTGTCCTTTGCCATTGTAATTGAGAGCTACAACTTTGGTATAAAAGTTATCTTCATTTGACACCATACTAAGAAGATTTTATTTTTCTAGCACGACAAGCGATAGTACGTGATTATTATGCTTATGAAACTTTATATAATGTTTTTGAGCATCTTAACGTCCTCAAATGGAAAAACTCAAAACTAGAAAGTTGTAGATCTAGTCGAGATTTAGAATTATCATGTAAAACCATCTTCAGCCGTCGTCATATCGAAGAGTTATGATTTTCTAAGGCTGTCTTGTCACGCCAATCCCGGTGGCACGACACTCACACCAACAGGAGTGGCAGGACAAGGTTTTCCACATCAAAAACGCCGTCCAACGTAACGGATCTTGTCACGCCAATGCACGTGGCGCGACTACGCTATTTTGTCATGCTAGTCGGACCGGCACGGCAAAAAGGTTAGATCTGCATGAAAATTTTAGTCACGGTTAATATTAAAATATTGAATAAAAAAGATTAAAAATATAAAAAAGCCATGTCCCCCTATTAGAATAGATAGTTTACGTAACCCAATTTTCATCTCATTATTAGAATTAGAAATAATAAAAATTCCCTTAAATCTACGTCTAAATTGTCAACATCTTCTATTAAAAAATTGTTTAAATAAGCACATATATATACTGATGTTTCTATATTACCCAATTCTATCAATATTAATATATTAAGATTTTATTAAAGTAAGCATACGCCTCATGCCAGCATACGTGAGTGATAAAAATATATGTGTTATGTTTCATCACATAAAAAATATTTCCTTTAACAACTCATATACTAATGATACTACCAAATTGTTTAAAACCATATATTAGTAACTATGGCATATAATTTATATATAGGTTGTTACTTTAAAGTATAACTAAAATGTTTGACATGTCTATATTGATAGTATAATGTATAATTCCTTGATAGAAAAATTCAATCAAGTTGAGAAGTGTGGGAGATCACTAGTGGATACATCCTTCTGGCCCTTTAGGATTACTTTAGAGCCAAACATCGATTATTATAAGACTTAAGTATTAAAATTCTACTGAGCTTAGCACTACTACGACCCCTATCCAAGATCTTCCTTCATGTCCTATCACTTATGTTATGCGACTGTGGGGGGTATAACCCCAGGTACCCACGGCAATGGACATGGGCCGCACGACCAGGGGAGGTCCAGCCCATAAGATCAAGGCCTACGGTGCTCGGCTCTAGTCCGCATGCACCGCAAGGCAATCAGAAGACATCTTGGCAATGAAGGAAGATTTATTCGGATATTGTAACACCCTAGGTGTTTGGCTTCTACTAATTGCATTTCGTTTCATAAACATGTGCATCATCTATCTCATCATGCCATGGTCCCTGAAACATACATATGAAACATTCGCATATTCTGTTTGTTTCGTACTAGATTGCTTGTGAATGGTAGTAGTGCAACATATGAATGCAACATGAATTTCTCATATCTTGAAGCATGGCAACATGGTAGTAATGTGACAAGTATAGGATAACAACAAGGTCATGCAACATGTGAAACATTGTATTGAAACATACGTATGAATTGCTTGTTTTAATTTCTGTATCACATGTGATCATTAGAAGTGGTATAACAATTTTGTAAAAGTGGTTGATTATGGTCTATTACACCTTAACTATACTTAGGTTACTTGTTGGAACATTGTTCATGTAGATCAAAATGACCAAAATGTCCTCAAGTGAAGGTTTGACTAGAATTGACCCTTGGTGTGTCACTGTTTGACTGATTCAAAAGACCAGTTTAGAGACTTTGCATGGCTGTGCACTCTTTACCAAAGTTGTAGCTAATTTATCAACGAACAAAAGTTGTTTTATGGCCAACTCATGAAAATGTGTGGAACATGGTCAAACATGGCCCACAAGTCAGAATTTCAGACTGATTTCATACTTAGAAAGTTTCCTAAGTCTTTATGTGTTTTGCAGTTTCGTGTACCCAACTGTTTCACCTTGTATCTCGCTAACAGAGCCAAACTAACTCGAGCTCCAATAACAAGAGTTGTAGTTCACATATAGATGATCAACTTTGTTAACTATGGCATAGTCTAGAACGTCACGGTTTAGGAGCAATTAGCATTCAACTCGCTCTGTCACCACCTTCGATGATCATCTTTGAATCATTGTTTTAAAATCGGTCGGTGACCGTCATGGCCGACCGGCTCAGCGACGTTCGTTTAAGCGTGGCGTTCATCTTGCGCCTTCAGGTCACCACGTCAGCGTCCGCGCTCGAGAAGAGGGCGGCGCTTTCTTGAAGCAGCTCGCCGCTCCCATTTCTCCCTCTCGCTTCCCTCGCAGCAGCCGTGTTTCCACAAAGCTTGCCGCCATTGCCGACCGAGAACATCGCCGCCATTGTGTTGCGCGCGCCACCACCAAAAACGCGTTGCCCCGTCCGCCTGTAGCCTCGCCGTGGTCTCCTCTACCTTCTCCACCCCACCGTCGGTTCATTCGAGCCTCGGTAAGGGCGAATCGCCGGTTTCCTTCCACCGCCGCTGTGGCTGTTCTCGTCGGAGATGGCACTCCGCGTGGCCAGCTCTCCTTGCGCCATTGCCATCCCTCCTCTGCCTTGAGTTAGGTCTGGTGCACCCTACTGAAGCCCGTAGAGCCAATCGTTAGGGCTGCGGCGACAGAAGCGTCGTCGGGCCGGGCCGTCTGCGGTGAAGGACTGAAGGCCATTGTGGCCATCGCCACCCCCCTAGTTGCGTCAATAGCTGCGAATAAGGGTTCCCCTAGGTCCGCTAGGATGAGGCAAGCACGTAGACACCCTTGCCTTCGCCGGGGAAGCTACCGGCGACGTGCTTCGCCGCCGTCTCTTTCTCCTCCCCTGCCTGTCTCGCTGTCACGCGGGACCCGGCTGTCAGCCGCCGAGGCTGAGGCGGGAGCCCAGCGTGGGCCGCGCCGTGTCTTGGGTCAGCGCTCAGATGCTTTCAGCGGGGGTCATTGTTCCTTCGGGCCGGCCCAACTGTGGCTGAGTTTTGTTTCCTTATTTGTTTTGTTTTATTATTTCATAGATTTGTATTGATATTCAAAAATCTGTATTTCTTAGTATATAGATCCAAATGCTATGGTTCTAATTTTGTTGAGTTCCTAGTATTGTCTAGTATTTAATAAAAATATTATATGAGCACATGTTTTAGAAATTCTGGATGAATTAAATAGGACTTTGAAATGTGTTTTTGGATACATACAAACTTGTTTGAATTTTATCTTGAGTTTGTGTGGTCCAAAAATTATGAAATTTTGTGGGTAGTCTATTATTGCTTATTAGAAGCTCTGGTTAAAATTTCAGAGCTAGTGCATGTGTAGTTTTTAAGTTATAGAATTTTCTTTTATTAATGGGTGGATCTTGTGTGAATTTTCATAATTTTTCTATAGATCCAGTGAAGGTAAAATTTGATGAGTGCTATTCTTATGCTAGAATGATGCTAGGAAAAATGGGAAATCTGTTGCTTGACACTTTTTTATAAGGTTTCCTAATTATGCTAGAAATAGACATGTCATCTGTTATTTTAGATACAGCAAGTTCTACTTGCCCAATGGCTTTGAAATTTTTATGGTAGCCAATGTGAAGCATGAGATAGCTACTGTAATTTTTGTAGATTTTTATGAATAGTTTTACTATATATTGCTTAAATCACCTAATTAACTAAATAAATTGGAAATGGATATTAAATAAATTATTTAGAAGTTGGCACTATACTTTCTGATGTTTCTTAGGTATGAAAAACAAGTTGGTAAACTTGGATTGATCAAATTATGCTTTTGCACAATCATTAATTAATTAAGTTAGTAACCCTGTCATTTCTGGACAGATTCTAAGTTTACTGGAATTTGAATTGGTTAACTTAAGAATCATGCTTTGATGTTTACAAATGAATTGTAGAAAATTTCATAAGCTTTCCAGAATGTGCTCTTGCAAGTCATTTGGATTTGTAGAACTCTGGTTGTGATTGGATTAAGGGACTATTTGTATGCATATGAAACTTTAAATGTTAAATTATGTATACCTTTACTATTCTAAGTTGTGGTAATGTTCCTAGGTGTTAGGCCTTTAACTGAAGATGAGCATCTTTATCTTAGGTTATGCAAGTTAGGTAAGTTGATCTTATTCTTTAAGTTAAGTAGATACATGCTTAAAGTGATTTGAATAGAGCTAATTACTCGGTAAACGAGTGTCCAGTGATGCTTTCGTAAACACTCACTGTGATTCATTCATCATGAGCATCATGTCATTCCTTATGCATCTATGATATTTATCTTTTGCATCGGCATGCAATAGGTGTACCGGAAGGAGTAACCCTGCTGGAATTCGAGGAACCGAAGCGAAAGCGAACAACGCGCCGGAGATTCGGGGAGGAGCACCTTCGGAGAAGTGCCGACGAGGTCGCCGTTGAGTGCCCGGACCACCGTCCTTGCAACTTTGTGAAAGGCAAGCCCGGAGCATATTAAGCCTCCTAATTTCCGAAATGCGATTCTGATATTATTGTTACATATATATATTGTTGCATTAAGTTTAGGTGTTGGATGCAAACAATTGTTTGCATTGGTTACCCAATCCTTGTCCGGATATTGTTACCACAGAATCCTATGTAGCTCGAGCTCGAGTAGTGCTTAGCCCAGCTTAAACGCGGTAGAAGTCAGGTGATTTCCTGTCACCTGCGAGATATAGGAAGATACATGTGGCACGGTTGGCTATACTTGCTATCGTGGAAAAGAACCAGTCTTAATTTGAAATGAAGACCGGACGAGGCTTGCCGGTTTGCGCGGTGACTCCGTCTGTCGCTTAAGGACTGATTCTTGGAGCCTTTCTGTTCATATTGAACGCATGCCTCTCTCTTAGTCGGCCGTGTCCGATGACCGACCATGGCCGAGTAGCTCACCTCGGTAGCCGGGTCGATAAGTATAAAGTGCGCCTCGGAAGGGAGCCGTGGCGTGAGTCCAAGGCGGTGTGATTTAAAAGTCCCGATCGTCTGGCGAAGCGTAATCCACGAGAGTCTTGGCGCTGATCGAACCCACGAATTTGGTTCTGAGATGTTCCAAAGGTGACCCACGGCTACCCTTGCAAAAGTATGCGGGGTGAGAGTTAGGAATACCCCTCGGTGAGTTGTAATTCGATTGAATCGCCGTCTCTCCGGTTAGTGAGAACTTGATGGGCTTATCTCCAATGTAGATACACTTAATAACTTAATGGTTCGGAAATGATGATATGATGATGACAGCCTTATTATACCTGCTATGGTTAATATTGTTTGCTCCTAATAAGTGAGTGCTCTAGTACAGGTGCTAATCTAGTGGACAGGTAAATGATGATAAGCTTGATGCTAAGTTTAAATTGGTTACTATAATCATAAGCTCTTTTATGCAACTGTGTCCAGCTAGCCCACCTGAAAAGCCTTGCATGATCCTTGGTGTCTTTTATTTCTGGTTTTGACGGGTAAGTCTAGCTGAGTACCTTCTCGTACTCAGGGTTTATCTCCCACCCGCTGCGAGATGACCGGTTCTTCTTTGGTTGTCTTTGCAAGTACTTGCCTTCTTCCAAATTGGGAATGAAGACTAGGCCGTTAGCGGCGGTCTCTACTAGTTCTCGTGCACGATAATGCTTTTGTGGGACATGACTACGATCCGGCAATGTATTTGAAACTATGAAGTTATGTACTAAACTATGTTGCTTCCGCATTTTAAACTTGGTTTGTAATATTTTATTTGAACTCTGATGGATGTAATCCGAATGCTACTTATGAAATGTTGTAACGGATGATGTGTTGTGTTGAATCACTACGATCTTGGTTTGTATGTCGAGAGTTGGTTGAAATCCTTCGTGATTTCCGGACTACCGGGATTATGGGAGCTTAAGTACAGGAATTTGATCGCTTCGGTGATTGTTTTTGTACTTACGTTCTTATGATTTGGTCGGTTCTGTTACAGCTGGTATCAGAGCAAGATTCGACACTAAACATGTCATTTGTGTATTTAAAACAAAAGTATTTGTGAAAATCCTAAATTAAATAATAAGTATTGCCAGTGGTCATATCCCTTATGCCCAAATAAGGACTCTTAGGTGGCTTATTAAGTACTAACTTGGGGTTCCTCGCTTGTTTTGCTTTTAATGTCGTCCATACGGCGTGCTATTGTATGGATGCCATCCGCTTGGGTGGTAATGTTTGGATCAAATACCTCTACGCCCTGGTAAGTGGGAGTTGGGAGAGCATGACCGTCCAACCATCGGTCTAGGGGAGAGTAGTTGTGCTTGCTCACATACTTACGTGTTCGATTATGTATCTATGAGAGTACTTAAATGTGGGTATCTCTAACGGGTAGCTGTGACACTAGAGTATATGCATCAGGGGATGTATGTATGAAAGTATTTAGTTTACTGCTTGCTTTTATGTATTTTGGGAAATTACTAGGCTGAAATGAAATTTTCTGCGGTACACTAACAACGTGTCGTTGTAGATCGACTAGCTACCGTTATCTGAGAGAAGCGTATGTATGCCACCGTATATTTAAGCTAGCCTTTAAATTTTTCTAGGATTGTGAGGACGTACGGATCGTGCATGCATCATGTTCAAGTATACATGGCATTTCTTGCATTACTCCCTCCTTTAAAATATGATTGTCCCGACTAATTAAATTTCGTATCCCTTAAATGATTCTCCCCTTACGTTGTAACTTTTGCTACAGATGGCGCGCACGAAGCTCACTTCTCGCAAGTCCGCTGGAGGCAGGGCGCCTCGTCACCGTTTAGCTCCTCGTGAGCCCCGTCCTGAGCCTACTGAGGCGGAAAGGCTGAGGACAGAGCTAGCCCGAGTGACCGCCGAGAGGAATGCGGCTCAAACCGCCGCTGGAGCAAGTAACACAGAAAGGGACCAAGAGACCCTTGAGGTTCGAGAGGTTGATAGTTGCTCACCGCAACTGTGAACGCATGTTGATTCACGTGATGAACCAACGGAATGAAGCCTGGCACGAGGAGAATGTGTTGAGAGCGCGACAGGTAGAGCTAGAGCAGCAAGTGGCAGTTGCTGAGGAGTACAATGACAATCTCCATGAGGAGGTTCACCTGTTACACAATCAACTTCACCCTCTCCTGCCACCTGAGGATGAGGATGAGATGGGCTCTGGTGTCATCATGGCTGAAGGTGATGATGACATGGAGGTCAATGGACTGAGGACATTCCACGATGAGGAGGAAGATGAGGAGTTAGAGCACTGCTAGTGATGAAGATGGAGGAGATCTTCTTGACATCGACTCAGAGGACGATGCGTAGTTTAGCTTACTACCTAGCTAATGCGCAAGAGCTAGTCTTTTGTTGATCCTCATGCATGAACAAGTAGCTTTGTAATAAGTTAATCGTTGGGATGTAATATCGAACCATAAGTTATCTTTGGATGTAAGTTTGGAACCACTATGGCTTGGATGTAACCTATCGAACGTATTATGCTTCACGTATGTGAGCCTTTGATGAATTTCGTCTTTGCGATCTATGGATCTCGTTGTTGGTTAAGTTCATCGCATTTATGTGTCAATTGACGCGCTTGATGAGTTGTGTGGTTGTGATGAATGATTGTGCCTCTGTTGATTATATAAATGCATTCCCTCCAATGGACTCAATTTGGCATAATTATACGGTTCATCTACAAAAATTTCCACATCGTCAGTGCTCATTGGCTATACATTTTGTAGATGGCTCATAACCTTCGTCGCGGTTGTGGCATGGGAAATGAGGAACAACCACCTCCGCCACCACCCACACCAGCTGAGCTAATGCAGACAGTTGTAGAAAGTCAGCGCATGTTAGCTGAGGCTATGCGTCAGATGGCTAACCGTGAGGATTGGCATGTCCACCAGGGACCCAAGCCGAACCAGTACAGCAGCTTTAAGGACTTCATGGATACAAAGCCTCCTATCTTTCGTGAGGCAGAAGAACCATTACAAGCTGATGAATGGTTGAGCACGATAGAGCAAAGGTTTGGATTGCTCCGTTTGACTGAAGGTATGAAGGCCACATATCAGGACACCAGCTCCAAGGCCTGGCAGTATCATCTGGGTGGACCCATCACAGACCACCTTCCCCGCAAACGTCCGAGATAGTTTGGGGTCGGGTTTGAGCAGCTTTCAAAGTGGACACTTTATCCCTCCCGGTCTCATGGCCATTAAGCATCTTGAGTTTATGAAGCTCACCCAAGGCAACAAGAGTCTCAATGAGTACCTCCAGGGCATTCAACAACTCGGCAAGGTATGCTCCGAAGTTCATCGACATCGACGCCAAGAGAATAGCTAGCTTCAAGAGGGACTTTCCCAAAACCGATGAAGTCAATGGGCAATCTGCAAGTGTGTCACCTTCAATGAGTTTATCAGTGACACTCTGACTCAGGAAAATAATGACAAAATTTATGCTGCTTCCAAGAACCACAAAAGAAACTTTGAGGCAGGTGCTTCTTAGTCTAAGGCACCAATGGTATCCAAGACCCAGTACCGTCCACCCAATGCTAATGTCCGGTACCGCCCACCTCAGAAGAAGAATCAAGCTAAAACTGGTTTTCGCAAGGGGTACACAATTTCCTTGCCAAAGAATACCTCTGGGCAGGGCAGCTCCAATGTCCCACCAGCTAACAGGCCGTGTTGGAACTATAACCAGCCTGGTCATTGGGCAAATAGATGTCCCCATCCTCCCAAGAATGCTCAAGGAAACGTCCGTCAGGGGCGTGTTCACTACACTACTGTGGAGGAAATTCCTGCTGGTGAAGTGGTCACCGCTGGTAAGTTTCTTGTTAATGATCACCCTGCAGTTGTGCTCTTTGATTCATGTGCTTCACATTCCTTTGTGAGTTCTACTTTTGCATCTAAGCATAAGATGAATGTGATTACAATTGTCAAGGGTGGTTATTGTATTAGTGCTGTTGGGAATAATATCATGACTAACCAAGTAGTAAAAGATGTAAAGCTTGAAATTGGGGATCGAGAGTTCCTTACGGATCTTGTAGTTCTACCGAGGGTAGGAATTGATATAATCCTAGGAATGAAGTGGATGAGTGGGAATGGAGTGTTGATTGATACGTCAACCCGTGTGGTAATGTTGAGGGATCCTATGGATAAGAAGGGTTTTCTAGTGCAGTTACCTCGTGATATCTCTATTCACAATACAGCTAATGCTACCCTAGCCAAAGCCATTGAGGATCTACCAGTTGTCTATGAGTTTCTAGATGTCTTCCCTGATGACTTGCCTGGATTACCTCCGGACCGTGATGTAGAATTCAAGATAGAACTCATTCCGGGTACGGCTCCTATTTCTCGAAGGCCCTATAGAATGCCGCCCAATGAGTTGGCTGAGCTGAAGAGTCAGTTGAATGAGCTATTCAAGAAAGTTTTGATCCGGCCTAGTTCTTCTCCTTGGGGTTGTCCGGCTATATTTGTGAAGAAGAAGGATGAGTCTCTACGCATGTGTGTGGATTATCGTCCCCTAAATGCTGTTACCATCAAGAACAAATACCCTCTTCCTCGCATCGATATTCTGTTTGATCAGCTCTCTAAAGCTAAGGTATTCTCTAAGATCGATTTGAGGTCTGGTTACCATCAGATCAAAATTCGTCCTGAAGATATACCTAAGACAGCTTTCTCTACTCGTTATGGCTTGTTCGAGTACCTTGTCATGTCCTTTGGGTTGACAAATGCTCCGGCACACTTTATGTACCTGATGAATTCTGTATTCATGCCCGAATTGGACAAGTTTGTCGTCGTGTTCATTGATGATATCCTGGTATATTCTCAGAATGAAGAAGAGCATGCTGAAATCTGAGAATTGTCTTAACTCGGTTGCGTGACAACCAGCTTTATGCTAAGTTCAGCAAGTGTGAATTCTGGTTGAACAAGATACCTTTTCTAGGTCATGTGTTATCTGGTGATGGAATTTCGGTTGACCCTACGAAGGTGCAAGAAGTCCTTGAGTGGAAGGCACCTACTACGGTCACTGAAGTCCGAAGTTTCTTGGGTTTGGCTGGCTATTATTGTCGCTTTATCCCGGATTTCTCAAAAATCGCCAAACCCATGACTCAACTACTTCAAAAAGATGAGAAGTTTGTCTGGACTCCGAAGTGTGAAGAGGCTTTCCACACTTTGCGGACCTTGCTAACCTCTACTCCTGTATTGGCACAACCTGACATCGAAAAGCCTTTTGATGTCTATTGTGATGCATGTGGCACCAGTTTGGGGTGTGTTCTTATGCAGGAAGGCCGAGTAATTGCTTATGCTTCGCGCCAGCTTCGAAAGCATGAAGTCAACTATCCTACCCATGACTTAGAGCTAGCCGTAGTTGTTCATGCCCTGAAGATTTGGAGACATTACTTGCTGGGTAATGTGTGCAACATCTATACTGACCATAAAAGCCTCAAGTACATCTTTACTCAACCCGAGTTGAACATGGGTCAACGGTGATGGTTAGAATTGATCAAAGACTACAACCTTCAAGTGCACTACCATCCTGGTAAGGCAAATGTGGTTGCTGATGCCTTAAGCAGAAAGGCCCATTGCAATTCCTTGGTTAGTGAAGACTTTCATCTGGCACACCTCCTGCATCCTGTAGTACTCCACAATATCACTGTGGATTGCTCTCTTAGAAGTTGAATTATCGAACTCCAGAAGACTGATGTGGGTGTGTTTCACATCAAGCGGAAGATGAAAGAGAAAGAGACCAAGCACTTTAGGGTCAATGACAAATGAATTCTCTGGTTTAATGATAGACTTGTGGTACCCAAAGATAAAGAACTTAGAAATCAAATTATGGCTGAAGCCCATTCTTCTAAATTGTCCATCCATCCTGGTAGCAGTAAAATGTATCAAGATCTCAAGCTGTATTATTGGTGGACCAAGATGAAGAAAGAAATCGTAGCTTATGTGGCAAGGTGTGATAACTGTTGTAGAGTCAAGGCTATTCACATAAGGCCCGGATTATTGCAGCCACTCTCTATTCCTGGCTGGAAGTGGGAAGAAATTAGTATGGATTTTATTGTTGGATTACCCACTACCAAAAAGGGTTGTGATTCCATCTAGGTTATCGTAGATCGTCTAACTAAATCCGCTCACTTTATTCCGGTCAAGTCTACATATCACCCGCACAATTATGCTGAGATTTACTTCCAACAAGTGGTACATCTTCATGGCGTACCCAAATCCATTGTTTCTGATAGAGGACCGCAATTCACGACTCGCTTTTGGGAGTGCTTACATCAGAATCTTGGCACTCATCTAATCCATGATTCACGCCTATCATCCGCAAACATCGGAGACGACCGGCGTGTTAATCAAATTCTTGAAGACATGCTTAGAGCTTGTCTTATCTCTTACAAAGGCTCTTGGGAAGACTAGTTACCTCTCGCTGAATTCTCTTATAACAACAGTTATCAAGAGAGTATCAAAATGGCTCCTTTTGAAGCTCTTTATGGGCGCAAGTGTAGAACTCCTTTGAACTGGGTGAAACACAGGAAAGAAGATTCTATGGTATTGACTTTGTAAAAGAAGCCAAGAGCAAGTCCGAACTATCTGAGAAGAATATGACCGCATACAGGCTAGACAAAAAGAACTATCTTGACAAGAGAAGAAAACCTATTGAGTTTGAAGTAGGTGATCATGTTTATTTGAAGGTATCCCCTATGAAAGGAGTCAAGCGTTTTGGAATTAAAAGGAAGCTTGAGCCTCGATATGTTGGACCCTACCGCATTATCGAGAAAAGTGGAAGAGTAGCATATAAGCTCGATCTACCACATGAGATGGGAGCTATATTCCCGGTATTCCATGTGTCCCAGCTGAAGAAGTGTCTTCGTATTCCCGAGGAAAGAATAGCAACAAGGAAAGTCAACTTGAAATCTGATCTTTCTTATGAGGAAAAGCCCGTGCAAGTTCTGGATACTCAAGAAAGAGTGACTCGTACACGAGTGGTTAAATTATACAAGGTAGTTTGGAGTAATCATAGTGAACGGGATGCAACTTGGGAGCGGGAAGATTATTTAAAGGAAAACTATCCAGCTTTCTATACTAATTGGTACGCTTTCCAAATCTCGGGATGAGATTTTTCTAAGGGGGGAGGGCTGTAACACCCTAGGTGTTTGGCTTCTACTAATTGCATTTCATTTCATAAACATGTGCATCATCTATCTCATCATGCCATGGTCCCTAAAACATACATATGAAACATTCGCATATTCTGTTTGTTTCGTACTGGATTGCTTGTGAATGGTAGTAGTGCAACATATGAATGCAACATGAATTTCTCATATCTTGAAGCATGGCAACATGGTAGTAATGTGACAAGTATAGGATAACAACAAGGTCATGCAACATGTGAAACATTGTATTGAAACATATGTATGAATTGCTTGTTTTAATTTCTGTATCACATGTGATCATTAGAAGTGGTATAACAATTTTGTAAAAGTGGTTGATTATGGTCTATTACACCTTAACTATACTTAGGTTACTTGTTGGAACATTGTTCATGTAGATCAAAATGACCAAAATGTCCTCAAGTGAAGGTTTGACTAGAATTGACCCTTGGTGTGTCACTGTTTGACTGATTCAAAAGACCAGTTTAGAGACTTTGCATGGCTGTGCACTCTTTACCAAAGTTGTAGCTAATTTATCAACGAACAAAAGTTGTTTTATGGAAAACTCATGAAAATGTGTGGGACATGGTCAAACATGGCCCACAAGTCAGAATTTCAGACTGATTTCATACTTAGAAAGTTTCCTAAATCTTTATGTGTTTTGCAGTTTCGTCTACCCAACTGTTTCACCTTATATCTCCCTAACAGAGCCAAACCAACTCGAGCTCCAATAACAAGAGTTGTAGTTCACATATAGATGATCAACTTTGTTAACTATGGCATAGTCTAGAACGTCACGGTTTAGGAGCAATTAGCCGTCCAACTCGCTCTGTCAGTCACCTTCGATGATCACTGAATTGCTGTTTTCAGAAATCGGTCAGTGACCGTCATGGCCGACCGGCTCAGGCGACATTCGCCGCGTGGCATTCATGCGCTGCCAAGGTCACCACGTCGCGCGTCCGCGCTCTAGAAGAGGGCCAGCGCCTGCTAAACGCGGTCGCCGCTCCATTTCTCCCTCTCGCCTTCCCTGCGCGCAGCGCCGTGTTCACAGTAGCCGCCCGCCATTGCCGACCGAGCATCGCCGCCGCTGTGCGCACACGCCACCGTGAAAACGCGTTGCCCCGTCCGCCTGTAGCCTCGCCGTGGTATCCTCTACCTTCTCCACCCCACCGTCGGTTCATTCGAGCCTCGGTAAGGGCGAATCGTCGGTTTCCTTCCACCGCCGCCGTGGCTATTCTCACCGGAGATGGCGCTCCACGCGGCCAGCTCTCCTCACGCCATTGCCATCCCTCCTCTGCCTTGAGCTAGGTCCGGTGCACCCTACTGAAGCCCGTAGAGCCAACCGTTAGGGCTACGACGCCGTAGCATCGTCGGAGCCGGCCGTGCAGTGACCGAGCGCCGCCGTGGCCATCGCCACCCTCCTAGTTGTGTCAATAGCTGCGAATAAGGGTTCCCCTAGGTCCGCTAGGATGAGGCGAGCACGTAGACACCCTTGCCTTCGCCGGAGAAGCTACCGGCGACGAGCTTCGCCGCCGTCTCTTTCTCCTCCCCTGCCTGTCTCGCTGTCACGCGGGACCCGGCTGTCAGCTGCCGAGGCTGAGGCGGGAGCCCAGCGTGGGCCGCGCCACGTCTTGGGCCACGCCTGTACGCTTCGTGGGCCGCTGTTCCTTCGGGCCGGCCCAACTGTGGCTGAGTTTTGTTTCCTTATTTGTTTTGTTTTATTATTTCACAGATTTGTATTGATATTCAAAAATCTAGATTTCTTAGTATATAGATCCAAATGCTATGGTTCTAATTTTGTTGAGTTCCTAGTATTGTCTAGTATTTAATAAAAATATTATATGAGCACATGTTTTAGAAATTCTGGATGAATTAAATAGGACTTTGAAATGTGTTTTTGCATACATGCAAACTTGTTTGAATTTTATCTCGAGTTTCTGTGGTCCAAAAATTATGAAATTTTGTGGGTAGTCTATTATTGCTTATTAGAACCTCTGGTTAAAATTTCAGAGCTAGTGCATGTGTAGTTTTTAAGTTATAGAATTTCCTTTTATTAATGGGTGGATCTTGTGTGAATTTTCATAATTTTTCTATAGATCCAGTGAAGGTAAAATTTGATGAGTGCTATTCTTATGCTAGAATGATGCTAGGAAAAATGGGAAATCTGTTGCTTGACACTTTTTAATAAGGTTTCCTAATTATGCTAGAAATAGACATGTCATCTGTTATTTTAGATACAGCAAGTTCTACTTGCCCAATGGCTTTGAAATTTTTATGGTAGCCTATGTGCAGCATGAGATAGCTACTGTAATTTTTGTAGATTTTTATGAATAGTTTTACTATATATTGCTTAAATCACCTAATTAACTAAATAAATTGGAAATGGATACTAAATAAATTATTTAGTAGTTGGCACTATACTTTCTGATGTTTCTTAGGTATGAAAAACAAGTTGGTAAACTTGGATGGATCAAATTATGCTTTTGCACAATCATTAATTAATTAAGTTAGTAACCCTATCATTTCTGGACAGATTCTAAGTTTACTGGAATTTGAATAGGTTAACTTAAGAATTATGCTTTGATGTTTACAAATGAATTGTAGAAAATTTCATAAGCTTTCCAAATGTCCTCTTGCAAGTCATTTGGATTTGTAGTACTCTGGTTGTGATTGGATTAAGGGACTATTTGTATGCATATGAAACTTTAAATGTTAAATTATGTATACCTTTACTATTCTAAGTTGTGGTAATGTTCCTAGGTGTTAGGCCTTTAACTGAAGATGAGCATCTTTATCTTAGGTTATGCAAGTTAGGTAAGTTGAACTTGTTCTTTAAGTTAAGTAGATACATACTTAAAGTGATTTGAATAGAGCTAATTACTCGGTAAACGAGTGTCCAGTGATGCTTTCGTAAACACTCACTGTGATTCATTCATCATGAGCATTATGTCATTCCTTATGCATCCATGATATTTATCTTTTGCATCGGCATGCAATAGGTGTACCGGAAGGAGTAACCTGCTGGAATTGAGGAACCGAAAGGCGGCGGAATTGATGACGCCGGAGATTCGGGAGGAGCGACCTTCGGAGAAGTGCGAGACGAGGTCGCCGTTGAGTGCGGACCACCGTCCTTGCAACTTTGTGAAAGGCAAGCCCGAGCATATTAAGCCTCCTAATTTCCGAAATGCGATTCTGATGATTATTGTTACATATATATATTGTTGCATTAAGTTTAGGTGTTGGATGCAAACAATTCTTGCATTGGTTACCCAATCCTTGTCCGGATATTGTTACCACTGAATCCTATGTAGCTCTCGAGCTCGAGTAGTGCTTAGCCCACTTAAACGTGGTAGAAGTCAGGTGATTTCCTGTCACCTGCGAGATATAGGAAGATACATGTGGCACGGTTGGCTATACTTGCTATCGTGGAAAAGAACCAGTCTTAATTTGAAATGAAGACCGGACGGAGGCTTACCAGTTTGTAGTGACTCCGTCTGTAGTCGCTTAAGGACTGATTCTTGGAGCCTTTCCTGTTCATGTTGAACGCATGCCTCTCTCTTAGTTGGCAGTGTCCGATGACCGACCCATGGCTGCCGAGTAGCTCACCTTAGGCCGGGAGTCGATAAGTATAAAGTGCGCCTCGGAAGGGAGCCGTGGCGTGAGTCCAAGGCGGTGTGATTTAAAAGTCCCGATCGTCTGGCGGAAGGGTAATCCACGAGAGTGCTTGTGGCGCCGATCGAACCCATGAATTTGGTTCTGAGATGTTCCAAAGGTGACCCACGGCTACCCTTGCAAAGTATGCCGGGGTGAGTTAGGAATACCCCACACAATTTGAGTTGTAATTCGATTCGAATCACCGTCTCTCCCAAGTTAGTGAGAACTTGACGGGCTTATCTCCAATGTAGATACACTTAATAACTTAATGGTTCGAAATGATGATATGATGATGACAGCCTTATTATACCTGCTATGGTTAATATTGTTTGCTCCTAATAAGTGAGTGCTCTAGTACAGGTGCTAATCTAGTGGACAGGTAAATGATGATAAGCTTGATGCTAAGTTTAAATTGGTTACTATAATCATAAGCTCTTTTATGCAACTGTGTCCAGCTAGCCCACCTGAAAAGCCTTGCATGATCCTTGGTGTCTTTTATTTCTAGTTTTGACGGGTAAGTCTAGCTGAGTACCTTCTCGTACTCAGGGTTTATCTCCCACCTATTGCAGATGACCAGTTCTTCTTTGGTTGCTGCAAGTACTGCCTTCTCCCAGCTGGGGATGAAGACTAGGCCATTGGGCGTGGTCTCTACTAGTTCTCGTACCTGATAATGCTTTTGTGGGACATGACTCTGATCTGGCAATGTATTTGAAACTATGAAGTTATGTACTAAATTATGTTGCTTTCGCGCATTTAAACTTGGTTTGTAACATTTTATTTGAACTCTGATGGATGTAATCCGAATGCTACTTATGAAATGTTGTAACGGATGATGTGTTGTGTTGAATCACTACGATCTTGGTTTGTATGTCGAGAGTTGGTTGAAATCCTTCGTGATTTCCGGACTACCGGGATTATGGGAGCTTAAGTACAGGAATTTGATCGCTTCAGTGATTGTTTTTGTACTTACGTTCTTATGATTTGGTCGGTTCTGTTACAGATTTGATAGATATCGTACTCCTTGTAAATACTTACCATATAGCCGAATAGATCTAGACATAAACCGACCTGTAACCCTACCCTCCAGACTATATAAGGCGGATAGGGACCCCCCTCGAATGCATCTCATATTCAATATAATCCACCAAAGACACAAGATGTAGGGTATTATGTTGATCAGAAGGCCTGAACCTGTCTAAATCGGTGTCTCTGCGCCCGTGTCACCATTCGGTTCCTATTACGCGCACCTCCACCAATCATCTACTACCATGGGTATACCCCTTGGTGGACTACCGACTAGATTTCGACGATAGTGGCGCACCAGGTAGGGGGTATGCGTGCTGATTCCATGGCCAACCAGATGGTCAAATTCCCTAGATCCATGATCTTCCCTAAGCCAGGCCAGTCATTCACGATTGGATCCATAACTTAGATTATCAACGCCGACGGCAACAGAGAGATCATGGAGGCAATGCAGGATAATCCTACCCCGAATGTGTCGGCACTGATCACGCCAGCGCTGGCACCAGAAGCTCCAATCCTGGTTCCTCGCTGAGTTAGGAGATCCATTGATCAGAATGATCTGATCGCATCTATCGATCGGGTCACTAATGGCTTAGCTAAGTGCTTGTCTCTTGCGGAATCGGTTTTAAATCAATCTACCAATGGAGATGTGACTCCTGCACTACAAGGTCACCACGCCACTAATGCCAAGCACCCTGCTCATGCACGTCGTCCGAGGTGGCAAGATGAAGATCTGGTAATCACGGCAACTCTAGATGGGTGTATCATTCAACACCAACCACTCCCCGGCCCGACAGAAAACATGCCGGGGCCCTATTATTTTGGGCTGGTGGTTGCGGATCCGATCTGTCGGGACACCCTGCACCATCTTTTTGCTGACCACACCAAGCACAGCTACATCAATGACCTGTACCAGATCAACCTCCCTAAGGCCGACCAGCCTGCGCCAACGGTAAACATGGTGCAAATTCGGTAGCTTCCGAATGAAACGCTCCATACAATCCTGGAGGAAAGCCCCGAGCCATATTTCGAGGGCTCTACCAGCAGCTGCCCACCTTTCCCTCCAGGCTTTGGGAGAGAGCTTTTCATGGTTAGCCACGACAGCGTTGCTATCGATGGAGAAACCAGTGTCCAACGCCGTGAGCACAAAGCCAAGAACACTGATCGCCAACGACATTGTAATGAAGAAGCAGAAAATGCCACCCAAGCCGCCAGAGGTGGCCTGCCGCCTGTCGCTCATAATCTCAAACAAGAGTTCCTCATGGTGGACAACCAGCAAGTGGAGTAGACGCTGAGCGCCAATCTGGCTGTGGCCACCCATGAGCTGGTTAGACTCCCACCAATACCGGAGGTACTCAAGATTCAAGCGCTCCTTAAAGCAGCTTAGGTCTAGGTCTATGACATCTGGAACCCAGTTCCGTCTTTTTCGACCGCATCGGCTCGTAGTCGAAACCCCCGTGGCTCTCGCCACGAGGGGGGAAGCCGTTATCATAGCAGCTAGATCGTCCAAGGGGGGTCCAGGGGCAATGTTGCCATCAACCCTAGATCACAAGGACCATTAAATTAGCATGGCCGACCAGCTCATGACGCCAACCAGGAATTTAATCAACCCCTGCACGGTGACGCCCACGACCGTATCTACGCCAATCTCGATGCCCACAATCGCATCGAGAATAGTCATGCCTAGAGATATCAGGCAGAACTCCAATGCTGATAGGTGTACGACAACCAACACGGCAACCCCATCGGCCTCCAACCACTCCCCGCTGTTAAGCCAGCGAGACCTTGCCCCTTCACAGCAAGGTTGTGAGCTATACAGTGGTCCGTAGGCTTCAAGGTCTTCGGGGTCAATCCCTATGATGGCAAGGCCAATCCCGAGCAGTGGATGCCGCTCTATGAGATCGCCGTACACGTCACCTAGGGAAGCAGCGACATAATGGCAAACTATATGCCTGTTATGCTCTCCCAATCTGCCAATAATTGGCTTATGGGCTTGGCGGAGGACTCCATCGAATCTTGGGATGATCTTAAGAGAGTTTTTATTGAGAATTACATGGCAACGTGTCAGTAGCCTAGCATGAAGTAGGATCTAGAGAAACTCCATCAGACGTCTGGGGAACCTTTGCGAAGCTACATTAGGCGTTTCTCAAAAACGAGGAACACCATCCCCAACATCGGGGACAGTGAGGCCATCTCCGCTTTCACCAGAGGACTCCATCACCATCAGGAGCTGCACTCCAAACTTTACCGCAAGAGGCCCTAGACCATCGACGAACTCCTCAAGGTTGCAAACTCATACGCAGACTCCGAAGAAGCTAATCAGCAGTTCAAGGACGATGTTGCTCGTGCTTCCCACTTGGATCGCCACCCACATCGTGATGATGATCACCGCAAAGAATAGCATTATGAAGATAGTGGTAGGCGCTACGATGATCGTGAACACCATCATAATGATCGGCCAGAGGGATCAAGGGTTGCACAGCCATGTCGTCGCCGACCGGAAAACTTCATCAACAACGTAGAGCAGCCACACTCTAAGCGCAATTTCAGTGCTGCCTACAAAAACCTCCTTGACAGTCCATGCCCAATTCACAAGGATAGCAAGCACACCATGAGGCAATGTTATGGCATGGCCAAAGCTTTCTGCGATGAGGAGCAGAAATGGCAATGGCGCAAGGGCGATGTCAGGTGATGGCAAGGGGGAGGAGCATTTGAGGGATGCATGACCCACTTTCCAAGATGCCAACAAGACCATCGCCACAATCTTCGAAGGGTACGCCGGCTCCGAGAGCAAACGCCAGTAGAAACTCACCGCTCGATAGGTCATGTCGATCATGAAGTACGACACGGTTGCCGATCCAAAATATCTGGACTGGTCAGAGTACCCTATCACCTTCAGTAGGGCCAACCAGTGGGCGGATATCCCATACCCAGGGCATCTCCCACTCGTGCTGGATCCCACCATCCGCGACATGTGGTTCAAGAAGGTCCTCATCGACGGTGGGAGTGCCCTCAATCTCCTCTTCAGTGGAGCCCTAACTGAGTTAGGCCTCACAAAGGACGATCTCGTCCCTGTTGATTCTCCATTCTGGGGGATTGTACCTAGCAGATCGTCCTAACCTTTAGGGTAGATCACCTTGCCAGTCCAGTTTGGCACCGCCGACCACTTCCATACTGAGTACGTGAACTTCTTCGTGGCAGACTTTGACACCGCCTACCACGCCATCCTTGACCGACCAGCTCTCGCCATGTTCATGGCCATGCCCCATTATGTCTACCTAGTGTTGAAGATCCTGATAGAACAGGGTGTTCTCACCCTATGTGCCAACGTCTCCACCGCCTACGACTACGAAAGAACAGGGTGTAGCTGATATGCTAGCTATACTAAATAAAAGAGCCAAAGCAGATAATCAAATTAGTGGAATAGTGCCACATCTAGTTGACAAAGGTTTATCTGTTCTACAGTATGCTAACGATATGTTACTCTTTATGGATCATGACCTCGAAAAGGCTCGCAACATGAAGTTATTACTTTGTGCATTCGAGCAACTTTCAGGGCATAAAATAAACTTCCACAAGAGTGAAATATTCTGCTTTGGAGCAGCACAATAATCTTTGCCCCAATATACGGAGCCTTTTCGTTGTAATCAAGGAGCTTTTCCAATGAGGTATTTGGGCATACCTATACATTATAGGAGGCTCTCAAATGCAGATTGGAAAAGAGTAGAAGAACGTTTTGAAAAAAGACTCAACAGTTGGAAAGGAAAACATCTGTCAACTAGTGGGCGCTTGACACTGATTAACTCAGTGCTTAGCAGCTTACCAATGTATATGATGTCCTTTTTTGCGATCCCAGAAGGAGTTCTCAAGAAATTAGACTACTTTAGGTCAAGATTTTTTTGGCCAAGTGATGAACAAAAACAAAAATACAGATTAGCCAAATGGGACATATTATGCCAACCCAAAAACCAAGGTGGGCTTGGAATTCACAATTTAGACATCAAGAACACAGCCCTTCTAAGTAAGTGGCTTTTCAAATTGCTCACAACTAAGGGTACTTGGCAACAAATGCTACATAAAAAATATTTAGGATCTAGGCCTCTTTCTCAAGTTCAATGGAAGAATGGGGACTCGCATTTCTAGGCTAGCCTGATGGAGGTTAAATGAGATTTTCTGCGTTTTGGGACCTTCATAATTCCGGACGGATCACAAGTAAGATTCGGGGAAGATAGGTGGCTAGGATAGTCAACTCTCTGCGTCAACAATATCGTTGCCTTCATAACATAGCCCGGTATAAACAGAGTTACTCAGAGCGTAAGTGCTAAGCACGTCTCCACCTACTCTATCCCGGCAAAGAGATCATCTAATTGGACACAAATTAGTGGCTTGGAACAATTTACTTCCACGCATCACGAATATTGTGTTAAGCCAAAGAAGAAGATGAATTTCACTGGAACTTGCATCCTAATGGATAGTTCTCGCTTAAATCTCATTACCCGCAATGATCCATAATGATGTCCCTAGTATTAATGAAGGATTGTGGAAACTAAAAGTTCCGTTGAAGATCAAGATATTTACGTGGTACCTACGTAGAGGCATAGTGTTAACCAAAGACAACTTAGTTAAACGTAATTGGCATGGCGACCAAACAAAGGTTGTTTTTGTCACAAAGATGAGACAATTAAGCACTGTTTCTTTAAGTGTCGTCGTTTACGCTCGTCTTTGTCTGATGCATTATCCAAAGCGACTTCAGTTTGTCTCAACCGCATAGTGTATCAAGCATGTTTGGTTCTTGGCTCTGCGGTTTAAGTAAAGAACTGAAATCATTAGCCTTGCTAGGAGCAGCAGCTACATGCTGGTCTCTTTGGTTATGTAGGAATGACCTGGTTTTTGAAAAGAAACGTACTTCTTCTCCTTTCACAACTGGAACCAGGTTCTTTGCCGATGGCCGGATACGCTCGGCAAAGAAGCCTTTGCCCTCGGCAAAGGCTTTGCCGAGGTTGCTCTCGGTAAAGGCCAGTCGGCCTGATACCTCATGGCAAAGGCTACTTTGCCGAGAGCCACATCTCGTGCTCTCAAAAAAAGGATTTGCCGAGGGTTAGCCGGCCGTCGGCAAAAATTTTCGCCCGTGACGGGCCGAGAGGTCACGACAAAATCGATCTTTGCCGAGAGCCTTACCAAGCTCTCGACAAAGAATTTCTGAATTTTTTCCAAAAAAACTTTGTCGGCGTCACATCGGAAGAGCTCTCGGCAAAGAATATTGACAATTTTTTAGACATTTTTTTTTGAGAGCTATGTCTCGGCTCTCGGCAAAACTTTTCTTCTTGTTGAGCGCTATGGTCATGCGCTCGGCAAAAAGCTGAGATCTGTGTGTTCCAGAATTCCCAGCTTTGCCGAGGGCATGACCATAGCCCTCGGCAAAGCCACAGCCAGTTTTAATTTTTTTTTGTTTTTTGCATTTCCAGTCAACAAATAAACATATATATGACATATATATGACATCCACATCACAATAAGCACATCCACATATCAATAACCACATCCACATCACATAGAAGTCTCAAAGTTCAAAGTCACAAACAAATCTCGACACATAGACAACCACAAGTGTAAAGTTCGACAAGCAACATAAACAAGAGGCATAGGAGGCGCCAAACTGGTCACGGCGATGGTCCGGGCTGAGAAGGCGCCGCATGCGATGCTGGGGAGTTGACGAGGAGAAGGTTAGGGTCATTTGACACCGCCGACTGACGCTACACATACAAAGAAGATGCAGAACGTGTTAGACAACATAAATAGATAACCAAGCACTACATGTACTTTTTACCACCACGACCACACCACCACCACCACCACCAACCACGCGACACCACCACCATGACCACACCACCACCACCACGCCACCACCACACTACTACTACCACCACCAACAAGCACACACACCACGCCACCACCACCACCACCACCACCACCACGCCACCACCACCACCACCACCACGCCACCACCACGCCACCACAACCACACCACTACTACCACCAACAACAACCACACCACCACGCCACCACCTCCACCAACCACGCAGCCACCACCACGACCACGCCACCACCACCACCAACCACGCCACCACCACCACCCACCACCATCACCACTAGCACTAGGTTTCACTAGGTTTGACATTTAGAGAAACTAAAACATTTATCATACTCACCGGAGTAGAATCAAGCTGAGGTGGAGGTGTAGCCTGCAGCTGACCGAGCAGGAACTATGGGACCGTTCCACCTTGGGTCATCGCAAGACCCCCGCATGTAGGAGAGCAGCTCTGCCAGTTGCCGCTGATCCTGCTCCTGCTTGGCCTCTAAAGCTGCCAGCCTCTGCCGCTCGAGCTCCCGCTCGGCCTCCATCGCATGTAGCTGTGCCTGCAACATTTGACGCCAATGTTTCAAGATTGCAGAGCTAAGGTATGTAAAAGTCAAAGAACTAGAAATGGAAGAGAACACTTACCTGGAGTGTCGACACCACGGTCGGGCGCTGGCTTATGGCCGGCATTGAGCTCGTGCTCGCTACTCGGATCTGGTGCAGCGGAGGAACAAAGGTCGTGTCGAGGACACCGTCGCCAAGCCAGAACCGCTCGTGCTTCTTGCCTTGCCCCACCCTCATCACGAGCTCTGGATCAAGCCGCTCCTCGGTGGTCGGGTCGTAGTCTGGCCCGTGGATTGACCTTGCCATCTCTGTGTACGCAAAGATGCGAGGGGCAATGCTGGCGTTGGTGAACGACTCGGCAGGGACTTCTGGGGTCCAGTCGGTGGCGGCTGTCGCCTTGCCCAAGTGGGACAAGGCATATGCCTTGAGGTGACCACAAGGGCGGCCAACATGTGACGTCGACTGCGAGAAAGACAATAACATTGTTAGAGTTGTTGCAGGATTGAGTGTTAGGTTAGAGAAATGGTTTCGCCTTACCCAAGCTTCTGAGAATTCGGAGAGGTTGCGGCTGCCTTGATCGTGTGGTACTCCTTGCATCAGCAAACGGCGCTCGCGTGCTTCATCATGCTCCTTCTTCCAGTCCTGGCTGAGCCACATGTCCACAATCCTCTCCCAGGCATCCTCAATGCCTCATCTCTAATACGATGGCCTTCACCATGGCACACCCACCGGGTATAGTCTGGCGTAAACCCAAACTTGCAAAGATGTTCCTCAATGACCTTCCTGGTTTTCCTATTCATGTTTGCAAATTCGCTGCAGGGACACCACACACCTGTCGCTGCTTGAGCACCCACACCAAATGCTTTGTCCAAGAAATCCTCAGTCTTCTGTATCCATTCACGAGTGACCTGATTCTGACTACGGCGGCCCGTGTATATCCAATCACGGTTATCCATCATCTACCATATATATAACAGAGTAATATAACCATCAATAGCATATGCACCGCTTGCCTACTATCTAAAAGGTAGGGATAGGTCCTAATCCCACCCGCGGATGCGTAGATGAGGTTAGTTTCCATGCTCCGCTCCAATCCGAGATAGAATTTCGGCAGCACATCCCCGCTGTTCTCCCGATACACGTCCTGGAAGGGAGAGTGTGTATCCAGAGAACAACAGGGAGGTGCTGCCGAAACCCCATCTCGGACCAGACCGGACCATACAAACTAAACCATCTACGCATCCGCGGGCTGTCCAAATAACATGGACAATCCAAAACAGATACGGTCATAGATATGCAGAGATCCGCATACCTACGACCGTATCTCTTTCGGATGGGAGACGCCTAACTGGTTTACGCGATCTAGCTAGGGTTACGGACAAAGGGCTTATACCTAGGGTGGCGGTGGAGTGGAGAGGTGACGCGGTGCAGGCAGACCCGAAGGAAGACGCTCGGGGTACTCCGGGTCCCCTCCGTCGGGCTCTTCTCTGCAAAACAAGAAACACAATAAATAAGTTCAAAATTTCGGCAGAACCACCCCTGTACAAGGAGGCTTCCAAAACCTACAAGGAAAAAGACGGCACGATGGCCGACATCCACAATTTCGGCACGATGGCCGACACAGCGACATATGGCACGATGGCCAACACATCCACAAAAGGCACGAAGGCCCACTAATCCAGAAATGGCACGAAGGCCAGCAACAGGCGGGAGGGGGGCTTTACCTTGGGTGGCAGTGTAGTCGGGCGACGCGGAGTTGGGATCACCCTTGTCTTCGGCTAGACGCGGGAAAAACGGCGACGACCGCTCGGTGTGACGCGACGATGCGGGGGCATGACGGTCGTCGGCCCCTCCTTCTCCCTTCCTCTTCTCCCCTGCTCTCCTTCTCCTCTCCCTCTCCTTCTCCTCCTCTTCTCCCCTCCTCCTCCCTTCTCCCCTGCTCCTCTTCTTCTCCCCTTCTCCTTCTCCTCTCTTCTCCCTTCCTCCTCCAAATGCCCTCTGCACGGCCGGCCGGTGCACGCAGGGGCAGGGGGCGCTGGCCGTGGGGGTGGGCAACCGTGGGGCGTGGCAGGGCGGCGGCGGTGCCCGACCACCGGGCGAGGCGGGGATTTACGCCCCCTGACGACGACGGCGCTCGGCGGGCAGGCAGTTGCTCGGCATGCATGGGGATTTGGCGGGGCCGCCCCGGCAGCGTGGGGATGGGGGGCGAGGCTACTCTGGGCGCGGATGATGGGGCGGGCGGGAGAGGTCATGTCAAGCAATGGCGGGATGCGGCGGCGAGAGGAAGGGGATGCGGGGCACGCGGGCGAGAGGAAGGGCTGAGTGGGCCGTTGGGGTGTTCCGGTCGGGTCTATGTGGACTGGGCCTTTGCCGAGGGCCTAGATCCGGGCTCTCGGCAAAGTTTTTTTTATTTTTTTAAAAAACTCTTTGCCGAGAGCCCTTTGAGGCTCTCGGCAAATACAAAAAAAAATTTGTTTTTTTTCCCAATTTTTTTCTGGTGGCTAACAATAATATTTAAAAGATATATTTAAAATTTGGAGCTTTTTTTATTTTATTAGCTATATTTAATAAGTTTATTTCATTTACTTGAATTCTTCCCGGTAATTCAAATTTGAACTGCAGCTGCATCGAATATTGAAATTGAGTGATTCAAAAAATCATATTCATGGTATTGCATGTGGTGTGAGACCGTATCCAGTAACAGATGCGAAATTTGGCGCATCATTTTCACGGAACACGGCGAGGAACTTGCGTGTAAAGTATTTTTAAATTATATAAAATGGAAACGAAGTCCCAAATTCACGAAACTTGTCGAGGTGTCATTTCATAGCATGTATAGGCTGTGATAAAAAATTGAGTGGGTTTCGAGCAAGTTGCGACGTCCGATGCCTAAAACCCAGACGTCATTGTCAATCAAGAGAACATGATATGGAACATCAATGGGAAAGTGCAAGAGACAATCGAGCAACATGGAGGAAAAACAAATTATTTGGGAAAAATAAAGGTACCGACTTGGATATAGTACATTTATATTCATCAACGTTTGAACTCTCCACCTATGATATTTATATTCATCAGTTTTCACAACACAATCCTAGAAAATCACACAAAAATCATAAACATCTGACGACCAATTGGGTATAACCAAATCACCATTGATATAAAATAGCTATCAGAATTATCCACATTTACTATTCTAGAAAACAACATAAAGTAACTAATGAATTCATCTTAAAATTACCCACCTACTCCATTAAAAATGCAATCTAAAGTGGACCAAAATGTGCATTAATTGCCTAGGATTTTTTAATATCTTTAATCCTTTTTAATTCAATATTTTATTCATAACCGCGTCTAAAAATATTTTGCTGATGTAACCCTTTTGGTTGCGCTAGTCCATCTGGCATGACAAAATAACGTAGTCACGCCACATCCATTAGCGCGACAAGGTCTACCACATTGGACGGCGTTTCCAACGTGGAAAACCTTGTCATGCCACTCCCGTTGGCATGACAATATTGTTTTGTCACTCCACCGGGATTGGCATGACAAGACTTGAGATTAGAAAAATCATAATTTTTTGATACAATGATGGACGAAGATGATTGTTATATGAAAATTGTAGATCCCTACTAGATCTACAACTTTCTAGTTTTGAGTATTTCCTAAGATGCTGAAAAAAATTATATAAAATTTTAGCAGCATAAAAATCGTGTACTATCGCTTGTCGTATTAGAAAAATAATATCTTCTTTGTATGGTGTCAAATAAAGATACTTTTTGTACCAAAGCTGTAGCTCTCAATGAGGTCTACAACTTTATAGTTTTGAGTTTTTACATTTGAGGTCGTTATGATGCTCGAGAAAATAATATAAAATTTCAGCATATATTAGTCGTGTACCCGGACTTGTCATCTCACGAAAATTATATTTTTCTTGTGTGGTATCAGTGGAGATACTTTCTATATCAAAGTTTTAGGTATCGATGAGATCAACAAGTTTTTAGTTTCGAGGCCCTTCATTTGAGATTGTTAAGATGCTCAACTTGCAGATGACTGTTGGCGGTCCTTAACTCACATTTTTTTACCATCAACATTTATATAAAACCTGCTAAAAAGAACACCAAACTTAGAAATATGGCTCATAACTAACAAAGTTCTACGAGTTTTATTGATTCATCAATTGCAGGAGGACATGTCGGGATGACACAAGAAACGTGTCAAAAGCACACAAAGACTAATGCATAACATCACCCGACATGGGCCCAAGAGGAGAAGGCCCAATAAACCAGGCAAATCAGGGCCTAGTCAGGTGAAGAAAAAAGGCCAAAACCCATATCAAATCAACTCCAAATGGCGCAAGGACCCACCGAGAGGCCCAAAGGAAGCCACCCACCGAAGATGGGACCATTTGGGCCTAGTTGGGGTGCGGCCGCACCACTGGGGCCTCTCGGGCCCATCTTTCGTGTGTTTCCTCCCACCGCCTTACCTATGACGGTTCCGTAGGGGATGGCCAGGTTCAACATATCTAGGACTTCGGTTTGAGGTCGGTTTGGTGCTTTCCATGAGGAGATGAGGCATTCTTCCAAGAACCCCCCCTCCTCTCTACCTATAAAAGAAGGCCATTCCCTCCTCATTTCAACAACACATCAAAGAGCAAGAGCACCACACAAGAGCAACATTCCAAGGGCTTAGGCCCTAGATAGCTAGTAAAGTTAGTTGGGAGAGATGTGAGGAAGAGTACGGGGAAGAGCCGGACTTGTCGGTGTCTCCCCGAACTTGTACCTCGGCGAACACTTGTACCTCGACGGAATATTCGTTAAGTAAGTGTTCGGGTTTCTTATGGTATAAAGTCTTTTGATTAGTTAAGTTTTACTCTTATTTGCTTGCTGGTGCACCTACTACTGAGAGTGCCCCAAACTATGTTCACCAACGGAACAACCAAGGTGCACCACAGCTGCGAGTGCCCCAAACAGCACCCGCCGCTGCCGCCAGTACTATGACCCCAAACAACACACGGTAAGCACGTTTGTCCCATATCACAACTATATATGAATCAATGCCGAAAAAGGATCTATGACATTAGACTAGTGTCAATTAATACACCTTCGAATTCAGAATTTATTTCAATATTCGAAATTTAAAAGCAAAAGAGCAACACAAGAATATATCTACTTCCACGTGTTTACAGAAGAGAGAGCACAACATCTAGCCTCCACTTTCGGTTGCATTATCGGTCAACTTCCTTTCACCTACTTGGGCCTTCCCCTTGGTACCACACGTCCAGCTGTTGTTGATTTTCTACCGCTAGTGTGCAGAATTGAAAGAAGAATGGCCGGCATCTCCAGCTTGCTGTCCTACCATGGAAGGTTAATATATTGGTTAATTCTATTCTTTCATCTCTGCCCATGTACTGGCTCAGCACCATTCCCAAAGACCGTTATCAAACAAATTGACAGTTTTAGGAAAAATTGTCTTTGGGATGGTAAGGATCTGCATAGACAAGGCAAGTGCCTCGTTCCTTGGACTGCAGCCTGTCGACCAAAGGATGAAGGTGGCCTTGGTATTTTAAATCTCCAGGCACAAAATATGGCACTTTTGCTAAAATTTGCTGATAAGTTTTACAATCGAAATGCTGCTCCTTGGGTTGATAAGGCACTTTTGGCACCCAACCACAGGTAAATAGCTAGTAGGAACGCACGCGTATGCCTCGTTTCATCAGGAAGTTTTGGTTTTGCTGTTAGAGCTCGCCGCTCTCACCAGTCGCCACAACGAAGGTGCACCTACCGCTGCGAGTGCCCCAAACTACGTTCGCCACCGGAACAACCAAGATGCACCTACAGCTGGGAGTGCAAGCCACTGCCGCCAGACAATGACCCCAAACAACACACGGTAAGCACGTTTGTCCCTTACCACAACTATATATATATGAATCAATGCCGAAAAGGGATCTACGACAATAGATTACTGTCAACTAATACACCTTCCAATTCAGGATCTATTTCAACATTCTAAATTCAAAAGCAAAAGTGGAACACAAGCATATATCTACTTCCAGGTGTTTAGGCTGTCTCCAACAAAGAACCCACGTATGGGCACCCAAATCCAAAATGGGTAGCAAGAGACCCAAAATCAGCCTCCAACAGAGTACCTATATGGGAGACCTATTTTGGGTTGCCTGAGAGGCACAACCCAAATATGGGCATCCTCTCTTCTGAAAACTCATTTGCAGAAAAGATTATCTTTTGGGTTTTGTTGTTGGAGAAGATGCCGAATGGGTATTGAGTCTTTTGCCTGTAGCGCTACACAAAGGACGAATGTGCCTTATATTTTGGGTGTTGTTGTTGGAGATAGCCTTAGAGTCTTGATTGAATTTCTAGCCAAACGAATTAATTGACGTTTTTTTATATTCTACTTCAGATTTTTTCCGCATGATTAATATAATGATATCCCTCAATATCAATCAAGAAAACATGGACCATCTTTGAGAAAGGGCTAGAGACAATAGATGACACCGTTCGCCGCCAGAACAGCCAAGGTGCACCACCTGCCGTCGGGAGTGCCCCAAACTACTTTGGCAACTGGAAAAACCAAGGTGCACCTACTGCTGGGAGTGCCCCAAATAACACCTACCGCTACAAGACTGTGACCCCAAACAACACACGGTAAGCACGTTTGTGCCTTACCACAACTATATATATATATGAATCAATGCCGAAAAGGGATATACGACAATAGATTAGTGTCAACTAATACACCTTCCAATTTAGTATCTATTTCAACATTATAAATTCAAAAGCAAAAGTGGAACACAAGCATATATCTACTTCCACGTGTTTACAGTCTTGATTGAATTTCTAGCCAAGTGAATTCAGGTTTGTATTCTACTTCAGAGTTTTTTCCGTATGATTAATCATATCCCTCAATATCAATCAAGAAAACATTGGAACATCATTGAGAAAGTGCTAGAGACAATCGAGCAACAAGGAGGAAAAACATATTAGTTGGGAAAAATAAAGGTACCGACTTGGATATAGTACATTTATATTCATCAACGTTTGAACTCTCGACCAATGATCTTTATATTCATCAATTTTCGCAAAACAATCATAGAAAATCACACAAAAATCAGAAACATCTGACCGCCAATTCGGTATAACCTAATCACTATTGACATAAAATAGCTATCAAAATTATTTATTTTCTATATAATTACCCACATTTACTATTTCAGAATACAACATAAAGTAACTAATGAATTCATCTTTAAATTACCCACCTACTCCAATAAGAAATGCGACCAAAAGTGGGCCAAAATTTGCATTAATTGCCTAGGATTTTTTAATATCTTTAATCCTTTTTTATTCAATATTTTATAAATAACCGCGTCTACAAATATTTTGTAGATATAACCCTTTTGGTCGTGCCAGTCCGGCTGGCATGACAAAATAACATAGTTGCGCCACGTCCATTGGTGCGACAACATCTACCACGTTGGATGGCCATTCCGACATGGAAAACCTTGTCACGACACTCCCGTTGGCGTGACAATATTATTTTGTCGTGCCACCGGATTTGGCGTGATAAGACTCGATATTAGAAAAATCATAACTCTTCGATACGATGATGGACGAAGATGATTGTTATATGAAAATTGTAGATCTCGAGATCTACAACTTTCTAGTTTTTAGTTTTTTCAGTTGAGGACGTTAAAGATGCTCAAAAAGGTTATATAAAACTTGAGCAGCACAAAAATCATTTACTATCGCTTGTCGCATTAGAAAAATAATATTTTCTTTGTATGGGTTCAAACGAAGATACTTTTTATACCAAAGTTCTCTCAATGAGATCTACAACTTTATAGTTTCGAGTTTTTACGGTTGAGTTGGTGTAGATGCTCGAGAAAATAATATAAAATTTTAGCAGCATATTAATCGTATACTAGGGTTTGTCGTTTCACAAAAATTATATTTTTCTTGTATGGTATCTAATGGAGATACTTTTTATATCAAAATTGTAGCTATCGATAAGATCAACAACTTTTTAGTTTTGACATTCATTTGAGATCATTAAGATGCTCAAGAAAATAATACGAAATTTAAGGGGCATTATTAATCATACGAAAAATATATTTATTCAAGAACACATGGAAAGATTTGATTTTTTTCTAGACTCATGTTTTTGGTACGCGATTATTATGCCCCTTAAAATTTTGTATTATTTTCTTAAGCGTCTTAACGATCTCAAATAAAAGGGCTCAAAACTAAAAACTTGTTGATCTCAATGATAGCTACAATTTTGATATAAAAAAGTATCTTCATTTGTTATCATACAAGAAAAGAATAATTTCCATGAGACGTCGAGCACTCGTACACGATTAATATGCCACTAAAATTTAATATTATTTTCTCGACTATCTTAACGACCTCAAATGTAAAAACTCAAAACTGTAAAGTTTTAGATCTAATTGAGAGCTACAACTTTGGTATAAAAATTATCTTCATTTGACACCATACTAAGAAGATTTTATTTTTCTAGCGGGACAAGCGATAGTACGCTATTATTATGCTTATGAAACTTTATATAATGTTTTTGAGCATCTTAACATCCTCAAATGGAAAAACTCAAAACTAGAAAGTTATAGATCTAGTCGAGATTTAGAATTATAATGTAAAAATCATCTTCTGCCGATGTCATATCAAAGAGTTATGATTTTTCTAAGGCTAAGTCTTGTCACGCCAATCCCGGTGGCATGACATTCACGCCAACGGGAGTGACAGGACAAGGTTTTCCACATCGAAAATGTCGTCCAACGTAACAGATCTTATCACACCAATGCATGTGGTGCCACTACGCTATTTTGTCATGCTAGTTGGACTGGCACGACAAAAAAGGTTAGATCTGCAAGAAAAATTTAGACACGGTTAATATTAAAATATTGAATAAAAAAGGATTAAAAATATAAAAAAGCCCATGTCCCCCTATTAGAATAGATAGTCTACGTAACTCAATTTTCGTCTCATTATTAGAATTAGAAATAATAAAAATTCCCTTAAATCTACGTTTAAATTGTCAACATCTTCTATTAAAAAAATGTTTAAATAAGCACATATATATACTGATGTTTCTATATTACCCAATTCTATCAATATTAATATATTAATATTTTATTAAAGTATGCATACGCCTCATGCCACCATACGTGAGCGATAAAAATATATGGGTTATGTTTCATCACATAAAAAATATTTCCTTTAACAACTCATATACTAATGATACAACCAAATTATTTAAAACCATATATTAGTAACTATGGCATATAATTTATATATAGGTTGTTACTTTAAAGTATAACTAAAATGTTTGACATGTCTGTATTGATAGTATAATGTATAATTCCTTGATAGAAAAATTCAATCTGATTGAGAAGTGTGGGAGATCACTAGCGGCTACATCTTTCTGGCCCTTTAGGATTACTTTAGAGCAAAATATCGACTATTATAAGACTTAAGTATTAAAATTCTACTCAGGTTAGCACTACCACGACCCCTATCCAAGATCTTCCTTCATGTCCTATCACTTATGTTATGCGACTGTGGGGGGTATAACTCCAGGTACCCACGGCAATGGACATGGGCCGCACCACTAGGGGAGGTCTAGCCCATAAGATCAAGACCTACTATGCTCAGCTCTGGTCGGTGTGCACCACAAGGCAATCAGAAGACATCTTGGCGATGAAGGAAGATCTGTTCGGATATGATAGATATCGTATTCCTTGTAAATACTTACCATATAGCCAAATAGATCTAGACCTAAACCGACCTATAACCCTACCCTCCAGACTATACAAGGCGGGTAGGGACCCCCCTTGAATGCATCTCATATTCAATACAATCCACCAAAGACACAGGACGTAGGGTATTATGTCGATCAGACAGCCTGAACCTATCTAAATCGTTGTCTCTACGCCCGTGTCACCATTCGGTTCCTATTACGCGCACCTCCACCAATCATCTACTACCATGGGTATACCCCTTGGTGGACTGCTGACTAGATTTCGTCGATAGTGGCATGCCAGATAGGGGCTGTGCGTGCTGATTCCATGGCCAACTAGATGGTCAAATTCCCGAGATCCATGATCTTCCCTGAGCCAGGCTAGTCGTTCATGATTGGATCCATAACCTAGATTATCAACGCTGATGGCAACGGAGAGATCGTGGAGGCAATGCGGGATAATCTTGCCCCGAATGTGTTGGCACTGATCACGCCGGTGTTGGCACCAGAAGCTCCAATCTCAGTTCCTCACCGAGTTTGGAGATCCATTGATCAGGATGATCTAATCGCATCTGTTGATCGGGTCACCAATGGCTTAGCCAAGTGCTTGTCTCTAAGGGAATCGGTTTTAAATCAATCTACCAACGGAGATGTGACTCCTGCACTACAAGGTCACCATGCCACTAACGCCGAGCACCCTGCTCGTGGAAGTCGTCCAAGGTGGCAAGATGAAGATCTGGTGATCACGGTAACTCCGGACGGGCGTATCATTCAAGGCCAACCACTCCCCACCCCAATGGAGAACATGTCGAGGCCCTATTCTTTTGGGCTGGTGGGCACGGATCTGATCTGTCGGGACACCCTGCACCATCTTTTTGCTGACCACACCAAGCACGGCTATGTCAATGACCTCTACCAGATCAATCTCCATGAGGCCGACCATCCTGTGCCAACGGTAAATATGGTGCAAATCCGGCAGCTTCTGGATGAAACGCTCCATACAATCCTAGAGGAAAGCCTTGAGCCATATTCCAAGGGCTCTACCAGCAGCTGCCCACCTTTCCCTCTAGGCTTTGGGAGATAGCTTTTCATGGTTAGCCAGGACAGCATTGCTGTCGATGGAGAAACCAGTGTCCAGCATCATGAGCGTGAAGCCAGGAACACTGATCGCCAACGAAGTCATAATGAAGAAGTAGAAAACACCACCCAAGCCACCAGAGGTGGCCTGCCGCCTCTTGCTCATAATCTCCAACAAGAGTTCCTCATGGTGGACAACCAGCAAGTGGAGCAAACACCGAGCGCCAATCTGGCTGTGGCCACCCACGAGCTGGCTAGACTCCCACCAACGCTGGAGGTACTCAAGATTAAAGCACTGCTTAAAGCAGCTCATGTCCAGGTCAACGACATTCGGAACCCAGTTCTGTCTTTTCCGATCGCATTGGCTCGCAGTCGAAACCCTCGTGGCTCTCGCCATGAGGGGGGAAGGGTCTAGGGGCAATGTTGCCATCAACCCTAGATCACAAGGACCACGAAATCTGTGTGGCCGACCAGCTCATGATGCCAACCAGGAGGTTAATCAACCCCTGCAAGGTGACACCCGCGACCGTATCAACGCCAATCTCGATGCCCGCAATCGCATCAAGAACAGTCGTTGCCTAGTGGCATCAGGTAGAACTCCAACGTCGATAGGTGTACGACGACCAACACGGCAACCCCGTTGGCCTCCGACCACTCCCCACTGTCGAGCCTGAAAGCATCTAGGCCCCTAGTTGGGTTTCGATGATTAATGACAATATGAGATTACTATAACTAACGTGTGTTTTGCAGAGGCAATTAAGTTAGGTCATGGTAATGGCAATTGATTGGGCAATGATGTTTGTCATGCCCCTACGATGGAAATCATTTTGGTTTTCAAAGGATGGATGACAAGGTTAAGGATGGACTTGTTATAAGTGTCGTTTGGTGTTGAAGAGACACTTAGAGTAGTTTAGGACTTTGTTTTTCCTTTGGCCGTACTATTAAGTGGGGTATGGACTAGTAGCTTGACCTAGGTGAGTCTAGTGGGTTAGGTGTGGTGCACACTTGTCAAATCTAGCACTAGGTAGCTCCGAAGTTGCCCTAAGATCAATTGGAGCAAACTTCATTCACATATGATTTCGAGTTGGAAGTGAATGGAGGGTCAAATGTTGACCGAATGCTGAACCGGTTGGGACCGAACACTGGCAGTAGAGTTTGGTCATTTCATTTGATCAAGGAGAAGTCGTCTGGTTCTGACCAGATGTTGAGTGAAATGTGACCGGACGCTGGGTGCCAGAGTTCGGTCAACTCCAGTAAGGTTCCAGAGAGGGAGAATCCTGATCGGACGTGTCCGGTCAGTGCTGACCGGACCCTGGTCAGGTTCCGGTTACTGACCAGACGCTGAATAGGGAAGTGACCGGACTCTGGGCTCCAGCGTCTGGTCAACATCGGTAAGGTTATAGAGCAGTTTTAATGACCGGACGCGTCCGGTCAGTGCTGACCGGACGTAGGTCAGAGTCCGGTCACAACTTAATGACTCTATGATGGGGATAACTAACCGGGCGTCCGATCACCTTGACCGGAGCATCCAGTCACCCATAAAAATGTCGGCGTAACCTCCGGACGGTTCATTTTGAATGAGAGGGTATAAATACTTCCTCTATTCATCTAAGGAAGGTCTCTTGACCATTTGATCACCTGAGAAACACCCTTGTGAGTGCTTTGGAGAGCAAGAGCCTAGTGAGGTGATTGAGATTTGAGAATCCAAGATTAAGGCCTCATTAGTGCAAGAAGAGTAGCAAGTGTGCATCCATCCTTCTCATTAGGCTTGTTGTGGTCAAGTGAGAGTTCGTGCTTGTTACTCTTGGTGATCGCCATCACCTAGATGGCTTGGTGGTGATTGGGAGTTTGGTGATCATCTGACGGAGCTTGTGGATGACCCAACTCAAGTTGTGAGCGGTTGTGGGTAATTCACCGCGACGGAGCGTCGAAGAATCAACCCATAGAGAGCACTTGATCCTTGCGTGGATCAAGGGGGAGCTACACCCTTACGCGGGTGCTCCAACGAGGACTAGTGGGGAGTGGCGACTCTCCGATACCTCGGCAAAACATCGCCGTGTTCCTTCTCCTCTCTTTACTTTGAGCATTAACTTTTGAGCAATTCAATTCTTGTCTTTATATTCTTAGAATTGCCATGCTAGAGTAGGATTGGAACTTAGGGTGCTAAACTTTTGTGCGGTAGACCATTAGAATCACATTCTAGGCACAATGGGTGAAGATGGGCTAAGTGTAGGGTTTAATTATTGCAAAGAATTTTAGAATTAGCCCAATTCACCCCCCCGCTTGGGCATCTTGATCCTTTCAATTGGTATCGGAGCCTCGTGCTCACATATTTAGGCTTAACCATCTAAAGAAAGATGTCCCACGAGGATGGACCTCCTCCTATCTTTGAGGGAGATGATTTTCCTTATTGGAAAATTCGCATGGAGGCTTACTTAGAAGCTCTAGATGTTGTAATTCTTAGAGCCACCTCTCAAGGCTTCCCAAAACCTAGGGATCCCGCACATCTTCAAGGTGATGAGGTCAATTATGAGAAATGGAATGCAAAGGCTAGAAACACCATCTTTAGAGGCCTTTATAAAGATGTGTTTAACCATGTGCGGAACCACAAGGATGCCCATGCACTATGGTCGGACATTTGTGTGCTCCATGAGGGAACAAAGAGTGAGCATGAGGAATGCTATCATCTTGTCATGAAAAAGCTTAATTCCTTTGAGATGCTTCCAAAAAAGTGCTAATGAAATGTACTCATGTTTGAATGTTCTTGTAGAGGAAGTCAATGGGCTTGGACTCACACAAATGCAACCATCTAATGTTGTAAGAAAGATCTTGAGTGTCCTCCCCATTGACAAATATGGGCATATTGTGACCGTACTTCATCAAGGTGATCTTTCCATCGCTATACCAACTCAAATCTTGGGAAAGATCAATGCTCATGAGATGTATATGCACATCACACCACAAGATAGCTCTTCCTCTACCAAGAAGAAAGATAAAGACTTGGCATTCAAGGCTAGCCAAGAGAAGGGCAAAGCAAGAGTTGAGTATGAGAGCTCAAGTGATGATGAAATTGATGATGCAAGTCTTGCTCTCATGGTGAGAAGAACCGCCAAGATGCTAAAGAAGCTTAATAAGAACGGTGTCAAGTTTGATGGCAAGAAAAAGAAGTTCTTCACTAGCAATAGAAGGAAGCCAATCTCGGAGATGGATTGCTACAATTGTGGAGAACTTGGTCATCTAGCTCATCAATGGCCCAAGGCCAAGAAATACAAGTACAAGAAGTACAAGGGCAAGAAAGATGACTCAAGTGATGAAGATAATGACGAGAAGAAGAAAAACAAGCCATACAAGAAGAAGGATGGCAAGAAGGACTTCCACAAGAAGAAGAAAAATGGCAAGGCATACATCGTCGGTGATTGGCTCACAGACATTGATTCATCAAGTTGCTCATCCGATGATGATAGTGAGAACGAGAAGGTGGCCGCTATAGTGATTGACTCTTCATCATCTTCACTAACACCACCGCCATCATCCTCTACACACCTATGCCTTATGGCCAAGGGTAAACGAAAGGTATCAAATGATGATGAAAGTAGTGGTGATGAACATGCTAGCAATGATGATAGTGATAGTGATGATGATGAATTTGAATCACCTTCATATGATGATCTTGTTAAATTGCTAAATCAATACACTAAGATTATTAGAAAGTCAAGAGCTAAGAATGAAAAGCTAGAACTTAAGAATGATTCTCTTTTAGCTAAATGTGACATAGCGGAAAAGGCTAGTGTTGACCTTAGAGAAACAAATGATGCTATGTCATCCAAACTCAAGGAGCTTAAATCTTCTAAGAAGGAGCTTAAAGAAAAACATGATAAACTTGAGGGGATACATAATGAGCTCATCACTAGCTACAATAGGCTAAAAGAAGAATATACAAATCTCAAGATCAATCATGATAATCTTGTTGGCTCTCATGAGTTTTTATCCAATGAGCCACATGATGCTACTAACCATGTTGTTAAGATTGATATAGCTACATGATGTGATGATTTGATTATTGAGAGCATGGAGCAAGGTTCTAGTAGCAAAGGCAAGCAAGTGGTTAAGTCTGATAACTATGATGATTATGTCAAGATCAAAGATGAAAATGAGAAGCTAAAGAAAGATCTTGAAAAGCTATCAACCACCAACACCAGTGTGATAGAGAACCTTGACCATGATAGTGATCTAGCTCTTGAGAATGAGAAGCTTAAGGAAGAAAACAAGAGACTCAAGAACACTACTACAGAAACGTTTTCCGTGGTGGACCATTCTCGAGCCCACTGACGAGCCCATTCACAACCCAATACTAGCGCCACCGCACCTCACTGGATCCACCGCCGGGGTCTCCACCTTGCCGGATCTGCCACCGGGGAGGTCATCCTCACAGGATCTACGCCATCGCCGCAGGTTGGGGCCGTCTCGCCATGGATCCGTGTTGTTGCCATGTGGATCCACATCGTGGGAGCAGGGAGTAGACGCGGCCGCCCTGGAATTGCCGCCGTGTGGATCCACGTCGCAGGGAGTCGACGTGGCTGCCTGGATCCGCAGCCGTGTGGTCGCTGCGCGCCACACAGCTCCTCGCCTATGAGAGAGAGAGATGAGGGAGGTACTAAGAGGAGAGAGAGGGTGGGAGAGAGAGGGAGAGAGAGATACCGGGCACGGCGGTGCTCTCCTCGCCAAATCCGGTCACGGTCCTGGACCCGTGTGGTGGCGCGCGCGACGGAGAGGTGGTGGCGCGCGTGACCTTGCTCGATGCTGTGCAGCGGAGAGGCCTTCACACGCCGGCGGCGCGCGCAACGGAGAGGTGGTGGCGCGCGCGACCTCACTTGTCCCTGCGCCGTAGAGAGGTCTTCACACGCCGGTGAGGGAGAGAGAGAGAGGTAGTGGGAGACTGAGGGAGTGGGAGAGGGAGAGAGAGAGAGAGAGAGAGAGAGAGAGAGAGAGGGAGTGGGAGAGGCCTTCATGCCGGCGACGGAGGGAGTGCGTGCGTCACGGGTCATCGCGGGGTGGAGGTGCTCGTCGCGGGTCACAAGGTGGGAGCGGCGCCTAGGGGTGAGAGGTAAGAGGATTGAAACCCTAAGTGCTCATTTTATACCAGTACCCGCTATGGGCCTCGCCCTGGGCCTATGGGTCCTCAGCCTTAACCGAGGCGGGCTTTATAGGATGGCCGCCACGGTACATCGATTTACCGTGGCGGACGTGTTAAGATGTCCGCTGCGGTAAATGGGGATTTACCGCAGATTTACCGCAGCGGGCAAATAAGGTTGCCCGCTACCGTAAATCATTTACCGCAGCGGGCGTCTCAGTGGCCGGCCGGCCACCGAATTACCGTGGCGGGCAAAAACAATGCCCGCCACGGAGGCCAATTATGCAACGCTGCGCAAGTTCATTTCTGTAGTAGTGGAAGGAGAAAAATCATGATGAGCTCAAGGAAGAGAACAAGAATCTCAAGTTAGAAAAAGAACATCTCAAGACTGGGTTGAGCAAATTCACAAGAGGTCAACATCTTCAAAGTGAGCTACTCATGAACACCATCATGAAGATGGATAGAAGTGGAATTGGATACTTGGCACATCAAGAGAAGAAGGCTCAAACTCAACACCAACAACAACACAAGTCAAAGCCAAAGCCAAAGAGGTATTTTGAGTGTGGACAAGAAGGTCACTTTGCCCATGAGTGTCAAACTCCTCCACCACAACCCTTGCCCAAGCATGCTAGACCTTTTGCTTTCAATTCTCATTACATGCTTAGAAAGGATTCTAGTGGTAAAATGAAAGTCATGTTCTTAGGACCTCCCAACAAGAATAGGCCTAAGAAAATTTGGGTTGCAAAGTGACTTGTTGAGAAAGTCAAGGGCCCTCAACAAGTTTGGGTCCCTAAACAAGCTTGATCTCTTGTGTGTAGGTGAACTACAAGACTGGTGGAAGTCATTGAGTAATTGATAGTGGTTGAACTCAACATATGACCGATGATTCTTGTATGTTCACGTCACTAGATGAAGAAATTGATGGCCAAGAAAGGATAACATTTGGTGGTAAGTCAAAGGGCAAAGTTAAAGGATTGGCCAAAGTGGCAATATCAAATGATCATTCAATCTCAAATGTCCTATATGTTGCTTCATTGAGCTTCAACTTGCTATCCGTTGGATAATTGTGTGATCTTGGCTTCCAATGCTTGTTTACCGAGAAGGAAGTGGTTGTATCTAAGAAAGATGATGATCAAGTTATATTCAAGGGATTTAGATACAACAACCTATATCTAGTGGATTTCACCTTCGAAGCCTATTCACCAAAACATCACTTGGGTGGCTATGGCATAGAAGACTTGCTCATGTTGGGATGAGTTCACTCAAGAAGCTTATGAAGAATGAATTGGTGAGAGGGTTGAAGGATGTGAAATTTGAGAAGGACAAGCTTTATAGTGCATGTCAAGCCGGCAAGCAAGTTGCAAACACTCATCCTGCAAAAGCTTTCATGTCAACAATAAGAGTGCTAGAACTCCTTCACATGGACTTATTTGGACCAACAACTTACAAGAGTTTGGGAGGAAATTTTTATTATCTTGTGATTGTTGATGACTACTCTAGATATACATGGGTGTTCTTCCTTCATGATAAGACCGAAGTTGCATCATGTTTCAAGAAGTTTGCCAAGAGAGCACAAAATGAGTTTGAAGTGAAGCTTAAGAAAATAAGAAGTGATAATGGAAAAGAGTTTGACAACACAAACATTGAAGCTTATTGTGATGAAGTTGGGATCAAGCATGAGGTCTCCGCAACATACACTCCTCAACAAAATGGTGTAGTTGAGAGAAAGAACCGGACACTTATCACTCTAGCAAGAACAATGCTTGATGAGTATAACACACCCAAAGCTCTATGGGCAGAAGCTATCAACACTGCATGCTATGCATCCAACCGCCTATTCCTTCAAAAGTTTCTTGGCAAGACACCTTATGAGTTGCTCAATGGGAAGAAGCCGGACGTCTCATTCTTCCGGGTGTTTGGTTGTGATATTGGCTTTCTTGTTGGTTACTCATCAAAGTCCAAAGCATATCGAGTATTTAATCATGCCACCGGCTTGGTTGAAGAAACATATGATGTGGAATTTGATGAATCTAACGGCTCCCAAGGAGCACATGAGAATCTTGATGATGTAGGTGATGAACCATTGAGGGAGGCCATGAAGAACATTCCAGTTGGAGACATCAAGCCTAAAGATGATGAAGATGATGTACAAGTGATTGATCCACCTTCTTCATCAAATGCGCCACAAGATGGTGATAAAGATGGGAGAGTAGAAAATGAAGATACTCATGTCTCCCATGATCAAATGGTGGCACAAGCTCAAGATGTTGATGCTCCACAACCTCCCCCTCAAGTGGTTGATAGAAGAAATTTACCTCTACTACAAGCTCATCCACAAGATCTCATCATAGGGAGTCCTTCAAAGTGTGTAATCACTCGCTCTCAAAAACTTGCTTCAATTATTGAACATCACTCTTTTGTCTCTTGTGTTGAACCTAAGAATGTAGAAGAAGCTCTTCAAGATTCAGATTGGATAAATGCCATGCATGAAGACTTGAATAACTTCACTCGCAATGAAGTTTGGACTCTTGAAGAGCGACCACAAGGTGCAAGAGTCATTAGAAGCACGGCGATGAACTCCATCAGCCGTGTACCTCTCCCTCGTGTTCTCTCCGGCCTCCGGACATCGATGGCAAGGGCAACTGCCTGTACGCCATGGATGCATACGACCTATCTAAGAGGAAGGAGAAAACAAAACAAAAAGATCTCAACACAGGTTAGGCTCGGATCACGAGGAGCCATGGTGTCATTGTCGAAGAAGTACTCGGCGACGGCGACGCGATGGCTTTTGGACACCATCCTTCTCCGAAGCGGCAAGCGCCAAAGTCGGAGGCATTTTAGAATTTCAAATTGATCCTATCCTTGGTAGATCGAGTTTATCCTTTAAGTATCCAGAGCGGTGACTCGCAAAGCTGAAGATACACATCTCATATATTTACTTTGCTAGCTGACCGGTGGCCCCAACTAGGCAGAGGTGGAACCAACAGCCCAGCTGGCAGAGAGAAGCCCACACGTTGCCCAAGCCCTTGTAGGAACTCTGTAATGTCCATCAGCCTCTGCGCCTAGGCCTACCGCTCGGCCCGCTCGGCCTCCAGCTGGGCGACCATCCTCTGGTGCCCGGCCTCTAGCTCCTGATGTTGCCTCATTTCTTGTTCCAGCAGGGCCTGCAATATTTCACTCCAATGTTTCAGTAGTGCAAAGCTAATTAAGGTGTGTAAAGATCAATGTATGACGAGTAAAACTGGAATAACCTCGAGTGCATCGACCCGGTGCTGTGCAGCGGTCGGCCGTGTGCGAATGGCCGGGCTGTCGCTCATGCTCCGTGCTCAGATCTGGGAGAGAGAGGGAGTAGAGGCCGTGTCGATGACGCCATCACCAAGCCAGAACCACCCATGCTTCTTGCCTTGCCCTGCCCTCATGACGGCCTCTCCATCGAAGTCCTGGGTGCTCGGATCATGGTCTGACCCATGGAGCGACCTCACCAGCTCAGTGTACTCACTGATGCGGGAGTGGACGCTCGGGTTCGTGTATGCCTCGGGCGGGTCCTCTAGGTTGAAGGAGACATCGGACGTCGCCTTGCCCTTGTGGGCCATACACCATGCCTGGAAGTTCGAGCAAGCCTGGCCACTATGTGACGCCGACTGCGAGAAAGATAGCATGATGATTAGAAATCAAGCGGAATTGAGCATCACAATAAATAAATGAATTCGCGTACCCATGCTTGTTTGTATCCAGCGAGGTTGCGACTGCCTTGATGGTGTGCTAGACCTTGCATCTGCAAACGACGGTCCCGGGCATCCCTGTGCATCTTGAGGTACTCCTCCGTGAACCACCTCTCCACCATCATCGATCATCGCCCAGCACTCGGGATACGCTTGGCACCACCAGGGGATCATCTACACATCATCAAGTATTGGACATATAAGAAGATCAAATTAAACCAACTTAATCTCAAAATGAATCAATATTGATGTTCTTCATTTACCTCAAGGTACTGCTCCCGGGTCAGCTGCATCTCTCTTGCGTCTTTCTTGGTTTTCCTCTCTCCAAGCTTTGACCCGTAGTAGGTTACGATGGCCTGGATGCGCACCTCGTGATGCATGTCGGAGACGAGTTTTTTACAGGCTTTGGTAATCACCTGCTCCACCCTGGCCTCAAATCCCTACTCACATCTGTAATAAGTCTACATACAAAAGCGATGTATCCATTCATTATTTCAAGAAAAGTCCAATGAATGCGACGTATTGAGCAATGTTGTGCGGGGGAGACTTACCCAAAGCTCTGCATTCACCCGCGCTGCCTTGTTGGGGTACTCCGCATCGGTGGTGATGGCATAGTGGTCAAACGAGTAGGCCGGCTCCGTCTTCGATGCATACGTGAAAATGCCGGGGAAGTGTTGCCTGCACAGAAGACCTAGGATGCCGTTGACTAGCCGTGCGCTACCACCCGACACAACCACCCAGTTCCTGCACAAGTGATTAAGAAAAATTATTAGTTTTTTTCATCATATCATATGAAGTAGTGGTGATAACATATAAAGTTACTTACTTTTGCCCTTCAGGGTGAATCACTGGGCGCTAGTGAGGAAACGGAACATGTGGGAGGCTTGCGGGACCTCGCAAGTAGACACTCAAAGAGGAGTCGGAGGAAGCGGAACCCATGCCTGCCGCCTCCAACTCGTCGTCCTCGTGCGGCCCCTCCTCCTCGTCCGTCTGCCAAACCAGCTCATCGTCCGACTCGTCCACGGGCGCCTCCTCCTCCTCCGGCTCCTCACGCGGCATGGGAGGAGACGGCCCCTTCCTACATCTGGCGGTCCTCCTCCTCCTATCCGATCCCTCCGCCGCCCCCTCTGCCTCCACCTGCAGCCGGCGTCGTCTTTGGTAAATCGAGTTCACGGACCTATGACGGTCGCCCGCCATCTTTGTTCAATCACCTGCAACAAAAAAGAAAAACAAGACGTAATTAGAAATAGGTGCAAAAATGAACAAAACATAATTACAAAAAACATAGTAATACATGTATTAGAAATATTTGCAAAAATGAACAAAACATAATTAAAAAAACATAATATTACATGTATTAGAAATAATCTTCATGATTGAGATTAGCTGGATCATAGGTCTCGTCATCACTATCAACATTGTCCAACTCATCAACACTATCCGAAGGAGGAATGTTGTCTTCATTGTCATTGTCTAAACGTAATCGCTCAAGCATTTGTATGTCCTTCAGATTTCACACCTCGTCTCCAGCATCCTCGTCATCATCCCTTTCATTGTCTACTTCCATTACTACCTCTTCGGTTAAGTCTATGTCAAACCTTCCTTGTAGTCCCTCTTCTTGATAGAACTCTCCATCATATGTGTTTGGGTTGAAGTTGTAATCTTCATCGTTTGGGACAGGTAGTTTACCGTGTGGCGATACCTTGTGCACAACAGACCAACCCTTAAGATGCTCGGCGTCTTTGCACGCGTATGACGTATAATAAACCTGGATGGCCTGTTGAGCCACAATGTAGACATCTTTTCCTGGATAGACGGAATCCTGTCGAATCTCGACTAGCCCAAGCTTAGGGGTCCGTCTCGTTACTCCAGGATGAAACCAGTGGCATTTGAATATGACAGGAGTAAGAGGTTTGGAACCATAGAATGATAGTTCGTAGATTTCTTCAATTCTTCCATAATAGTCGAGTCCATCAGTGCCGGGCGTAACAACTCCGCTGTTTGTGGTTTTTCGATTGGGCCGACTCTGCTCGTAGCTTGCTGTGTGAAAACGATATCCATTCACATCATAACCGGTAAATGACTTGACCCTAACGGCACAGCCGTTTGCAACCTATCTCAGCTCATCACTTATAGACGCATCAGTTTGGGCTTTCTGTTTGAACCAACAAATGAAATCAGGGCTCCCTGGTCCCGCACCCCATGAAAGAAGGGTATCATTTTCTTGTGGGGTAGGTTGCCTTGATCCATGCCAGGATTGACGAAGAAATTCCCTATACCAACGAGAAACAAGGGGGTTGGACGAAGAAACAAGGACATACGACGAAATGAAACAAGTTCGTTCAGAACTTACCCAATGAATGGCTGCACCTCGACAAGGTTGGTCAACACATATAGCATGATACTGCGCCACTCTTCATTTTTCAATTGCTTAGTGGTCGATGCACTTGCGCTTCTGAGTTTCCCTTGGAAAAGGCTGAGGTTCGATTCATTTTCGCCAGCATTGTAATGAGGGGGTGGATTATAAATGCTAGGAAGGTTCTCAGTGTAGTATTTCCCTGTGAAGTTTGACACCTCCTCTAGAATGTATGCCTCTGCAATGGAAGCCTCAATTTTGGCTTTATTTCTACATTTTTTTGCGAAGAGTCTTCAGACATCTCTCGATTGGATAGCACCAACGGTTCTGCATGGGCCCCCATCCGTTTCTCATACGGGAGGTGCATAATCAAATCTTTGACATCGGCAAGAAGCCGGGTCGAAAGATCTTCTCCAACTTATAGAGCAACACGGTGCCACTTTTCCAAGTCATCAATGATGGTCCGAGAGAGCTCCTTGGCACAAAGTCGGCGGAATAAGTAGCTCAACTCTGCAAGCACTTGCGGACATGCTCACAGGACATAGCCTCGAACCATCGCCTAAGAAAGCATCGGTCTTGTTCATCCATTTTGTGGTGTAATCACTCGACTTCTCCGCCCGTGTACATCCACTAACGGTCATCCATCCTCTAACATATGTATCAGCGAGTAATGTAACCATCAATTGCATCTACATGGTGTTCCTACTGTCTAATAGGTGAGGATAGGTCCTAATCCCACCCGCGGATGCATGGATGAGGTTAGTTTCCATGCTCTACTCTGGTCTGAGATAGAATTTCGGCAGCACCTCCCCACTGTTCTCTAGATACACGTCCTGCCAAAAAAGAGTGCGTATCCAGAGAACAACAGGGAGGTGATGCCGAAACTCTATCTCGCATCGAGCAGAACCATGGAAACTAACCCATCTACACATCCACGGGCTGTCCAAAAAACATGGACAATCCGAAATAGATACGGTCATAGATATGCAAAGATCTGCATACCTCCAACCGTATCTCTTTCGAATGGGAGATGCCTAACCGGGTTACGCGATCTACGACCATGATACGGAAAGAGGGGTTATACCTAGGGTGGTGGCAGAGTCAGGCTAGTGGGGCCGTGGCGGGTCGGTGCAGTGGCGAGGCGATGCGGTGCAGGAAGACCGGCACGGCGACGGGAACTCCGACTCAGCTCCAATGGGCTCTTCTCTACAAAAATGGAACAAAATACTGTCATTTAAAAAAAATCGGCAGAACCTTCCCTGCATGATGAGGTTTCCAAAACCTACAAAAAACAACGGCACGACGGCCGACAAGCACATATGTCTCAAGAGAAGCCATGTAGTTTGGATATCAATCCATGCAGAAGAATATATCCCTGTAGTACCACTACTTCTACTACTACTTCCACTATTGCTACTACTACTACCACTAGTTCTACTACTACTACTACTGCTATTGCTACAACTACTACTACTAGTTCTACTACAACTACTACCACTACTTCTACTACTACTACCACTAATTCTACTACTACTACTACCACTACTTGTACTACTACTACCACTCCTTCTAATACTACTACTACCACTAGCACTACTAGTACAACTAATACTACTACAACAATCACTACAATGACAACAACAAGAGAGAAGGCATACTGACAGGCGGGGGGAGGCGTGAAAGTCTGGCAGGCGTCGGGCAGCAAGTGCAATCGGGTCGGTCATGAGTCGGGAATAGGGGCTGAACACAGCGCTAGGCTGAAGTGCAGTCCACTGGGCCGAGGCAGTGGCAAGGGCATGGCGTGACAGAAGGTGGCAGAGAAGGCATGGCCTGGCGCGATCGTGGGACGGCCAAGGGGTAGGGCGGCCAGGGCACGATGTGGGCAGCGTGGCGGCGGCGAAACATCCTCAATTTTCTGTGAAGGAAAATCCACGAATGAATTATAATATGATGAAACCAATAGTTGATTCCATCATATTATCATATATCGATCGATATCACGGTCATACATCGTAAGATTACAAGAATACAAGATATTACATCAGCAGGGAACACACCTATTACAGAGTTAATCTAGCGGAAGACTATAGAGTGAAGGCTTCTCCTTCACGGGTCATCATCGAGTTGGAGTAGTGCGGCGTAGATTCCATCTCCGAACCAAACTTGAGCGTGAACACGAGACCTCCTAATCCTTCTATAGTCAACATCTCTAAGAAGCGGAAATCAAGACACCGCCGGATGTGTAATGCGAGGCCATGGTCAACACCCGATGAACTTTAGTGGAAAAGATAAAACAAGAGGATCTGGCGATCCTAACATTTGGCTATGGTTTGCATCCTTAGCGCATGAGAAGTAAGTACATGATAGTAATGTAATAATAATGTCCGATTTTTAACACATTCCCAGCCACACACATCCACATCCATCCATATCCATCCACCAACCATCCATCCCAAACCATCTCCACACCACCACACCTTATCTCATCTCACACACTCGTGTCGACAGAGCCAACTCCCTCTCGGCCTTGTCTCAGCGGCCCACGCCCCCAAGGCTCACGACCAAAAAAATACCCCATCCCTAGAGGGAGAAAAGGACTCATCTCCTATCTAGTTTAAGCGAAACCCAGGAAAGGTCCATAGCGAACAAGTCGGCATATGTATTGATCGATCAACCATACACTCTGTAGAGGTTTCACATACCCACAAGATAGCCATCCTCGATGGTGCCCTGTCTAGGCAAATTCCGGCCGCTTGCTAGCCTAGAACGATGCCACCCTACCTCTCAGTCCTAGAACATCCCAAGTCTAATCTGGGATGGCTGATACTGTGAGTCATAGACAGAGCCGGGGCCCTCTGGATGTCAAGAGCCGGGTCCACAAGGCCTCCTGAAGTCTCGAAAGGGTGTGGGGGAAGAACCGCGCACCCCGTACCTCCTTGCACACGTTCGCCTAGCAGTAGTGGCATCGCTCTACCAAGTAGTCCGACCGTCCCACACGATATAGGGTGAGTGGGATGTAAAGGATTCCTGGTGAGTCTGAGTACTAGTAAGTCCTTAGGGATGACCAAGCCAGAATGTCTTCATCAGGGTTTCCATTTTACGTGCCACCACAGCACCTCTACCCCGGGCTCCACCTCTCCGAGGTTCACACCCAAGGCCACCTCCAATTACCATATCCAAGTGCCCAGGTAGCACCACATGGCAAGACTCACCCCAGGCTCGTCGTTATTCTAGCTCGGTCGACACAATCCTCACTCTCCACGCACCCAAGACACACGCAGCACGCTCACACACCACCAAGTCTGGCACCCATAGCCAAACCATTCCCAGGGGGTGCACCACTAGCATCACATCCCCGATACAATGCGAAGTGGAGTTAATAATAAGTATAGTGGTGTAATATGCAAGCAAGCAGGCAAGTAAGCATATATAAGCGAGCGAATGCGCAAAGCAGGGTGACGTGGTAGAGTGGGTTGCATCAGGGTAATAATGGCTCAGGTAGTAGCATGCATCAAAGTTTTAGCAAAGGAATAATTATAAAGCGCTAGCAGTTCTAGATATTATGCAATGTCTAATAGGATTCTCTAAAAGAGGGTGCTGCCATGACACCTGCGATGTAGAGGTAGTAGTGGTACAATTCTCCATTTGTTGGTGTTCCATTAGCGGGGTCACCTCCTCCTGTGTTGACTCCATTCTGCAGTCCTTGTCGTCGTCCACGTTCTCTTGGTCCGATCGTCAGCTTCTCCGCGAAGCGACACGCAAGGCAAGAGAGCACTCAACACTTGAAAAGACGACAAGACGCAGGAAAATCTAATAACACCAGTGAGGCAATAAGAGATACACGGCTTAGCCCTCTCGGCGGTTGTCCGATTTCCTCAAGCCAAGAATCACAAATGGTGGTTTGCTAAGCACAAGCTTAAGTCATGGCCAAGCCAGTATGGCTTTAGGATAGATGGTTTAAGCCAAAGCTTATCCATAGCACACCATGGCTCACGATCTTCCGATCCGGTGTCATTGAATCGACGGGGATTGGAAGTCGGGCCCCAAGAAGAAGAACAGCGGGGTTCAGCTCTTATAGCCTTATCCCGCAAGTCACAATTGGCCACGAGTAGCAACAAGGATGATTAACACTATTGTAACTTGGCTCCAACGTACTTTGGCTCGCCCGCTATGGTAGAAAGCGGTAGCGCAAAGAGATTGGACATCAATGGTTCCCCTCGATCCACATGACATAATAACGTCGGGAGCCGAGAAGAGAGTCGCTCAACACGGCAAAAGATGCGGGGGGTTAGCTAGGCACATCCATGTCATGTTCTCAGACACATCTTCGGGAAATATGGTTTTAGATGGTCGATCGGGTCGACACGCATGGATTCGAGGTATGACATAGACCATAGCTTTCTTCGACCCAAAGGAATAGTCCGGTCTTTGATCCAATCGTCATGGGCAAGACGGAATCGAGCAGTGGGCTAGCGGTGCAACAAGAGCAAGAACAACAAGGAATAAGGTCTACTTCTTCCAACACTCGCGCCACGACAAAAGATGGGGTATTGGAAGGAAGCGACAAACACCAAGTCGCAAAACCACTAAGTAGGGTACCCGACTTAGGTGCACTGGCACTAAGACATCTCTCTAATTCATAGCGGTGCGGTTGTCACCGCGGGAACCAAAGAAATGCGATGGTCATACAAGGTACAAGCATACGGGGGTTTGAGCACGAAGAAGCAACTAAAAAGCGAAAGAGAGGCGTAGCTCCATGGTCATGGTGAGGTGAACTCGCCCACAAGCTATGCCTCTGAGTTGGCATTCATCGTTCCACGATTGTTTACTCCTAGGTTTTCTCCCACGTAACTAGGTCATGGAAGGCTCAAAGGCGTGCGGGTGATATCCGCATCGATGTTAGTATCGACATTGAATCCATCACGACCATGTTCTAGGGCCGATGGTAGGAGCTAACACTGTGGTACTATGAAGTCAACTAAAGACGAGGGGTCGAGTCACACTCAAGCATCACGGTCATGGCGAGACGGATCCCGTGATCGTAACATCCGAACGAGTACGATCCTCGGTAGGCTCGAAGGCTTGGCACACAGCAACAACACCAACAACCAGCGATAAGAACCAAACACAACCAAAAGACGCAACAACTCGACACGACTACTACGAGTAGCACATTCCATAGTCAAGGTGATAGGTGAATTCACCGTAAGACAATCATGGATGATAGGTTATAAGAATAGGGCCCAACAAGATAGATATGCGTGATACGAAAAGATGCGAGATGGGGCTTTCCATGGTCTCGATAAGACAACGACTAGGGTTCATGGCCCGGAGGGTACGACTTGCATGTAGAGCGGGGTCATGGTGGTCTCCTTGCAAGCGAGGCCATGGTGGTCCCAAATGAGGCCATGTGGTCTCGGCAACGGTGGTCTTAACAACAAATGGTCTCGACAGCGGCGGTCTTGGCAGCGGTGGTCTCAAAGAACGGTGGTCTCGGCAATAGTGGTCTCGGCAGCGGTGGTCTCGGTAATGGTGGTCTCGGCAGCGGTGGCCTCGGCAACAGCTGTGGGCCTCGACAGCGGTGGCCTCTCGCAATGGTGGCCTCGACAGCATGTGGCCCTCGGCAATGGTGGTCTCAACAGCGGTGGTCTTGGCAACGATGGTCTCGATAGCGGTGGTCTCGGCAACGGTGGTCTCAAAGAACGGTGGTCTCTGCGGTAGCGGTGGTCTCGGCAATGGTGGTCTCGGCAATAGTGGTCTACCAGCAGCGGTGGTCTCGGCAATGGTGGTCTCGGCAGCGGTGGTCTCGGCAGCGGTGATCTCGGCAGCGGTAATCTTCGACAACGGTAATCTCGGCAGCGGTAGTCTCGGCAATGGTGGTCTCGGCAGCGATGGTCTCGGCAGCGGTGGTCTCGGCAGCGGTGGTCTCGTAGCGGTGGTCTCGGCAATGGTGGTCTCGACAATGGTGGTCTCGGCAATAGTGGTCTTGGCAGCGGTGGTCTCAACAGCGGTGGTCTAAAAGCGGTGGGGAACGGACCCAATATAACGCAATGACGCGGTGCTAGGTCATGCGGTGTATACTAGGGCTTTGTCCGTGAGTTGTGCAATGAGACTACTTCAAAGGCCTTTAGTGTGAATCCGGTGAGATCTCAATGGCATGTTCTCGTGACTCGGGGTAGCCGAAACAGTGGTGAAACACGGACATAGGGTTCCACGGAATCGTCAGGGCAACCAAAGAAAGGAAACCTGCAGTCCATGATGCGGCGATTAATACTACATGGTCCAATTACGGCTTCAGGGTTCACGATGAGGTCATGGTAACTCTTCGCCGCGGCATGGCTTGGCCACGACGGGTTTCTGAGCGACAAGTCCTTTCTCGGCGTCTCCTACGCCATGGATCCATTTGGCTAAGTCCAGTCCCATGCTAGTGAGTGTGGGCGTCTCCTACGAGTGCAGGTGATCACGGTCATGGGCGACCGGCGGTGCTGCTCCGAGGCTCGCATGGCATCATTGGTGTGCGTGTCTGCACGTGTAGCCATGTGGCAAGGCTGGCTGCTCACGGTGGCTTGCTATCGACACCGCGAGGCTGGGAAGGTGCGGGGATGGCTCGGGTGAGCAGCTCGCGACCGTGCCCTAGCGGTGCTTGACCGAAGAGCCCGAGGGCACGGACACCGTGTGTGCGTTTGGCTCGCCGTGTGACACTACTTGGTGCATGAGCGCCAGCATGGCCAAGGTTGGGCTTTGGGTTTGTGTGTGTGCTGTCCTGGCGGTGGCCATGGTCGCGAGTGTGGCGGCAAGGTCTGCAGGGTCATGGAGGTGTAGGGGTTGGCGTGCTAGGGCCGAGAGCTCGATGTGGTTCTTGGCTACACAGGGCGTGAGGTGGCTTTGTCACAGTGTCCGTGATCGTGGCAGCATAGCGGCAAGTGGCGGCGTGCACATGTAAGGTGAAGGACGGACAAGCGGCTTGAAAGACGGCACCTTGGGCTTCGTGTCCCCCCTGGCGAGGGCGGAAGGGCGGCCGCTATGTGTTCGGTCGCGATCTGAGGATGAGTCTGCCGGTAACCGTGTCATGGACATTCGGCTAGATGATGAGACGACCGGGGCTTGGGTGGTCGGCAAATGGCGATGGTCGTGCGCGAGCAACACGCAGGCACGCAGGGCACCATGTTTGCGTCGTGCATGTGTGTGCGTCAGCAGTGCTTGGGCCGAGGCACATGCGATAGTTCATGATCGGCCAATGGCGTCCATCCCTCGCCTCCCATCAAGGAAGCGGCTCGACGGCTGGGCGGCAAGGTTGGCGAACAGCTGAAAAGCTCAAGCCTTGGCTACGTCTGCGTGGTGTGGGTGGCACCGAGAGAGCGCCACAGCGCGGGGTAGCGAAGACACATTTGGCTCGAAGGTGGCGGTGGTTCAAATACCAGGAGGAGTCAAATTGCGGCTCCATGGGTTTGGATTGAGAGATGGGCGAATAGGCGGCGTCAATAGGGCCGAAAGGTGGAAGCTTGGGCTGTGCATGGCTAGGGCGTCGTTAGTGCGAGGCATCGTCGCGATGGCTCGTCGGTAAAAGGTCGTCACGACGATGGGCGACCATGAAAGGCCGCACCATGGTCTTCTTGGGACCGGTGTCTACGGTGCATGCTCCCATGACCGTGGACGTGGCTCGAAGGCCAGACAGGCAGGCAACCAGGTAGCGCACAAAAAGTGAGGCTTTGAGGCCGAGGTCCTCACCGGAGGGCTCGGCAGCAGCGAAGGCGTTCCCATGGTGGCTTTGGTAGTTGGCGAGGTGGCTCCCTATGGCGGCGTCATGTGTGCTCTGGCGAGGGACGACGGCGTGGAGGATAGTGTCGCAAGGTGGGAGGTGCTCGCGGTGGTGGCGTGCTTGGCGGCGTCCGTGCGGCTCTAGCATGGCGTGGTGTCGTGGACTCCAGCTCCTCGGGCATTGCTTGGCGGGCGGGCTCCGGTGGTCCGTCATCGAGGGCCAAGGTCACGAGGCACCGCGGCGAGCCTTCGCTTTGGCGTGGCTATGGTGGTCGGCGAGGAGGGCTCCAGACCCGCATGCCCAAACTAGAGGGCAGCGAGGACGAGATGGCGGTGGCACGGAGGAAGAAGAAAGATGGCGGTGGCTCAGCTACTTATGGGCACGGACGGCTAGGGTTCCCGAGGTGCCGTCCATCCTCGACATCCGTGCCGGGGGAGAGGACACGTGCCGCGAATCACGGCACCTGAGTCAAGGGCGCGGTCGGGACGCGGGTGCAGGGGCGAGCGGCGACGGCTTGGGAGCGTCTGCTCGTGCCTAGGGTTGGAGTGGGGCGCCGGCTTGCGATTGGGCCAAGGCGGGTTGGTGCGAAGCGACACGGGCTGCTCGTAGAGGAGGCTGCGAGCGCCACACTGGGCTTATGGCCATGTTGGGCCGGCTGGTTGATGGTTGGGCCACGCGCCAAGAAGAGAGAGGTTGGCAAGCAGCACTTGGGCCGAGGGAGTTGGCCCAGGCGAAATTTGGGCAGGGGCCGAGGACGAGACGAGGCTGGCGCTTTGGGCTGTTTGGCTTTCCTATTTTCCTTTCCCCTTTTCTAATTCCTTATCTATTTATTCCTCTATTATATTTACTTCCAAACGCTCCTATATTGGTATACATGTGTTGCCAACATGTACAGCTCCTAGTGGGGTCCTCTACGGGTTAGTGGGGTCCATGTCGAGGGACGACAATTCACGGGCATTGATTTACAAGGAAGGTCGATTGACTTTATGAGTTAGGTTAAGGGATTCGAATAAGGTTCAAAAGCAAAAGATGAATTGAGAGAGAGGAAAAGGGATTCATAAGATATTCTAGAAGGGATCAAAAGGATTTGCTATGGACTTGTGCTCTCCAACACAAAACCCTAAACCAAATAAGGAACTCTGGCAAGCTCCTACAAGCATCACTATATGTATGCAACAATTTATTTATAAATTGTTCTTTGTTTGACCTAGCATCTACATGCTTCACATATTGCAGGAAAATTTTTAAAAAGTTCGTATTTTTGGCTTCTCCAAAAACCCGGGTTGTTACAGCCGGGGGCGCAGTGTGGGCACTCGGCAAACAGGGTTTTGAATTCACATGTGGAGATGTCCTGGTTTGTAAGCATCGTACGTGATAACATGCACCAAACCTTCTCAGATTTTTATCATAGCCTCCACATACGATATCACGACATCTCAACAAGTTTCTTGATTTTTGGACTTCGTTTGCTTTTTGTAGAATTTTAAAACACTTCGCACGCAAGTTCGCAGTCATGTTTCGTGAACAAGATGTCCGAAATTTCGGGTTCGTGAACAAGAGTCAAATTATCGGCACGTAAATCGTGGCAACTAACATTTACGGAAGGAGGGAGTACTCCACTACTCTAGTAGTTATTTTGTCTCATATCTTAGTCATCAATCATCAAATGAGTTGAATCTATTTGTTCTCTAACTTCCAGGGGTATATCACAGGGTATGCCATGGCGCACCTGTCATACCCTGTGGGTCCGCCCCTACCCTGCGCGGGTCCGCGTCTTAATCAATAACAACGGTATTGTCGTCGTGGTCCCCGTCATCGGTTTGGAGTCATGTGTCGTCGTCATCGTCGTCTGCTCATTACCGCATTGCCTGCACCGGTGCCGTGAGCCCGCGATCGAGCTGTACGTGTGCGTGTGTGTCGTGTAATAATGGAATAAAAACCTGCGGCTGCTGTTGCCTGTTGTGCAGCATGGCCTCGCTCCCTAATAAACTCTTGCTTTGTTGAATCAGTTTTGTAGTAGTTGACTTCGTTTTGGGAGATCATTTGTCTGGCTGATTGAGTGAAAGCATTTTGTTCTCTCAGATGGGGAATTCTTTATTGCAATGATGTACAAATGTTTGGTACCGTTATGTGCATCAGTTGAATGATACTATCAGCCTGACCCTAAAGAAACTATATACTCCCTCCGTCCCGTAAATGTCTATTGTTTTCGCTTCCCGAGAAACAAGTTTGACTAAATACATATTAAAAAATATTAATATTTATAATATATAATTAGTATCATTGATAGATATTTGAATCTAGTTTTTAATAAATTTATTTGGAGACAGAAATATTGCACGCATTTCCTATAAATCGAGTCAAATTATTGGCACGCATAAATCGTGGCACTAACATTTAGGGAAGGAGTGAGTACTCTACTACTCTAGGAGTTATTTTGTCTCATATCTTAGTCATCAATCATCAAATGAGTTGAATCTATTTGTTCTCTAACTTCCAAGTGTATATCCGTATAGGCTTGAAAGTGGAAATTTGTAATTATGGGCTGTTTAGTTCGCAGCGTGGCCTGGGGGTGCTCGCCCAGGCAGGTCCATCCGACCACCAGGCGCTCAAAATCGATGACCTGGGGAGCTATCTGGCCTAGACACCTGCACCTGGGTCAGAACCAAACAACCCCTTAGTGCACAAAAAAAGTGCAAATGTTACAAATTCATGTGTTGTTGTTCAGTCTTGAGAACATCTGCAAGCTAGGATAAAAGAAGGCTTGAAATTATTGGAAATGTAATAATGCACATAAAAAGGTAAATAATCTAGATTCAGGTGTAGTTGAATTTTGAAAATATCTGCTTCAGTCCTGAAAACATCTGCAAGGTAGGCTAAAAACATATATAAGTTAGAATTAGTGCATTGATAATCATTCAGGAGATTCTTTCCCGCAGCACTTAGTTTCTACCCTTGAATATTTTGGGTCAGAGTGAAAAAGAGAGATAAGAATCTTTAATTTGGCTTATGTTGATGCATTCCCACCGCAAAAAAAAAATGAGGCCATATATATTTGCATAATACTGCACAATGCATATACTAGCATTGTCGCGAATTGCCTGAGGCAATACAAAACTTTATTTACTTTTGAGCTAGGGAGCACATGTCACAAGTACTGAATGGTACTAATAAGTTTAAATGAATAATCATGTCAATCTGGTTTGAGCTACCTCTTACATGTATTGAGTAGTATAATTATAGTAGATGTAACAGTAGCATTGGCAGGACACAAAAGCTTTCCCACTTTACCCATGCATAAGAAGACTATGATTGCTATCAGCGTGTCACTCAGTATTAGGCCTTAATGCAGGTCAATGTTTGGTAGGGCTCCGGATCTTACTAAAATGGTTTTGGCTTATTATAATGGGTAAGCACCTTCCTAGTGGAGCTGAAGCCGTTTTGAAAAATATTTAGTAAAATAGTTGTGGTGGCACTTTTATAAAATATTGTATTAGGTCCGGGATGAGGACCTAGGAGAAGCACATATCTGCGGCTCCGGCCTCTCTATGCAAAAACAGCTCTCACTCTTGTGGCCTCCTTGCAAAGAGCCACTTTTTAGATAATGGCCATTTGGCGGGACTTCTTACAAGGAGCCGCGAGAAGCTAGAGCCGAAGCCCTGCCAATTTTTTAGGTTATCACATGTGGAGATGTCCGGGTTTTAGGCATCCGACATCATAAATTGCTCGAAACCTTCTCAATTTTTACCACAGACTCTACATGCGATAGCACGACGCCTTGACAAGTTTCGTCATCATTTTCGGACTTCGTTCGGATTTTATATAATTTAAATACACTTTTCCATGGTACCTCGTCATGTTACGTCAACAAGATGCTCGAAATTTCATGTGAGTTCCTGGATACGGCCTCAACATACACCAAATATCATGAATATCATTTTTTGAACGACCAAATTCGATTATTCCATGCACCTGCAGTTCAAATTTGAAATATTCCATAAACTTCAACGAAACAAAAAAAACTAACGAAATATAGCAAAAAAAAGTCAAAATTGTGCCAAATTTGAACATGGAGTTTTAAATAATATATTAAGGCTAAAAAAATAATGGGGCAAAAAAAAGAGGGCCTTTGCCGAGTGCCAGGAAGTGGCACTTGGCAAAGAATTTTTAAAAAAAAAACAAAAGCCTTTGCCGAGTGCCGGCTCGGCCCAGCACTCGGCAAAGGGGGAAACCCTAACTAAATGTGTGGGCCGGCCCACACACTCACTCACTCCACACAACACACTTCACACACACACCCCCCAGCCGCCACCGCTCTTGCCTCTTCCCCCGCGCCCTTGGCCACCTCACCCACCCAGCTTCCACAGCCCCGACCCCCCGCGCCGCCCGTCCCGACCATATGAACCCGTGCTTGCTGCCATGCCAGCCACCCATCACCAGCCGCCGCCCTCCACCACCCCGGGCCACGGCCACCGGATCCGCGCCCAGCCATACCTGCCGCCGCCCCGCCTGGCCTTTCGCCCATGCAGCCGCACCCGCTCTAAGCGCCGCCACCCACCCAGTCGGCCTCCGGCCACGGTTTCCTCGGCGCCCGCAGCTGTGCGCCCGGCCAAGCGCCCTCTGCCCGCTCCGGCCCAAACCAGTAACGGCCCAGCGAGCTTCGCGTGACCAGGAAGGAGGAAGAAGGTAGCAGGAAGAGGAAGGAGGAAGAAGAAAAGGAAGAAGAAGGAAGAAGAAGAAGAAGGAAGAAAAGGAGGAAGAAGAAGAAAGAAGGAAGAAGGAGGATTTGTTGATGTGTGGCCTTCATGCCGAGTTAGTTGATGTGTCGGCCTTTGTGCGGAAATGTGGTTGTCTCGGCCTTCGTGCCGACGCGTTTTTCTTGCGAGTTTTGGAAACGTCCCGTGCGGGGAGGTCTTGCCGAAATTTTCAACTTTTCTTTAAACTCCTTACATTTTTATCTTGTCACTCACGTGCAATTTCTTTTTTGTGCAGCGGACATCGGGGGCGGCGTCGAACCAGGTCGGAGGGTCGCCGGCATCGCAAGTTGGGCCATCTGCACCCGGACCATCACCGGGATCGCACGCTGGGGCGCAATCGCCGTGAGCCGCTTGCGGAGTAGTTTCTATGTATCGAACTTGTGAACTTGTGGACTATGAACTTGTGGTTTGTAATAAATTGTGGATTTCGGACAAATTTGGTCGTTTGTAATATATAAATGTGGTTTATAATTTATTGCTGTTGAATTGTGATTTCTATTATATATATGCATTGTTGTTTAAATGGAAAAGCAAAAAACAAAAAAAAGAAATTTAGAGGTGGCCTTGCCGAGTGCAATGACCATTGCACTCGGTAAAGAAAATTAAAAAAAAAATAAAAAAACACGCTTTCCGAGTGTAATGGTCATTGCACTCGTCAAAGAGAATTTAAAAAAAACACCCTTTGCCGAGTGCCGGTGCCGTGGCGCTCGGCAAAGAGGTTTAAAAAAAATAGATTTCTTTGCCGAGTGCCGGAGCTGTGGCACTTGGCAAAGAGTTTTTCTTAAAAAAAAAATTAGACGGCGTCGGCCGTCGGCCGACGGCGTCAAATCTTTGCCGAGTGCCCGCACGGCACTCGGCAAAGCCTTTGCCGAGTGCCCGAAATTTGGCACTTGGCAAAGCAGCCTTTACCGGAAGAGGATTCAATGGAGGCTCTTTGCCGAGTGTTGCACTCGGCAAAGGATTTCGGGCACTTGGCAAAGGCTTTGCCGAGTGCAAAGCTGCCTTTGTCGAGTGCAACAGGCACTCGGCAAAGAGCCCGCCGCCAGTAGTGTTAGAGAGCATATTCCCTTCATCCTGGAATGTGAGGATTATGTAATCCTGACTTGCCTTATCTCTGATGGAGGCACCTTGCCCCTAAACAATGTACTAGATGCTATGTAGTCCGCTCACGAATCTCAGCAGTAAAGAACTGATTATTATTCCCCAATTCTATTCCTCCAACAGTATTGTAGCTGCTCCCTATCACGCATGTTAGATTTTTCTGACCATTATTGATTATCTCTTATTTGATTATCTGTTGCATGTTCATTGGAATATGGGTTCGCCGTCTATAAGTCCTCCGGTTCTAGTCGACGGCCTGCTGGGGACCTTTGACAGCAAACAAAAGGGTTACCTGACTAAACGAGGTAGCGTACGTAAACGTCCAGCAAAGATCGACGTGCCGCAGATGTATCTCGTACTGAGGAGCATCTCACACGCCGAGCTAGCTAGCTAGTAGCCAGTGACGACGACAATGAGAGCGCGAGATCGAGCGGCCAAGATGAGCGTGCCGATCCCCGGGAAGTCATCGTGGCCGGAGCTGCTGGGTGCGCAGGAGATGCTGGCGGTGAGGGCGATCGCTCACGACAGGCCGGACGTGGCCGTGGAGGTGGTCCCGCCGAGCATGGTGGTCACCCCCGGTCAACAACCCCAAGCGCGTCCGCATCTACATCGACGACAACGGCCTTGTCTCCTGGCACTACGTGAAAGCGGTTTGTAGCAATGGGACAAATTTTATATAAAGGCGGTTGGTGATAAAGTCGTCCCTACAAATGGAACAACAGGGGCGGCGGGTGATCTGAGCCGCCCTACAAATGGGTCGGATTGTAGAGGCGGCTGGTGATTGAGCTGCCCTGGTGTAGCTATTTGTAGGGCGGCGGTGATTGAGCCGCCTTCTACAAATGCCCCGTGTGTGTGGGTTTGCTTACGGATGGCGTTGTTTAGTTTTAGTGTAGACAACCAGACATGATTGAAATGCTGCTGATGTGACATCGTCTAGTTGGAAACAGCAAACGCGTCGGTGAAGGATGTCCGAGATCCTACAGTCGGATGCTCCGCGTCACAGCGCCAACAGCACAAATGGGCCCACCTCCTCACATGCTTCTAGATGAGGATGTCGACATTCTGGAGCCATATCGAGACGCCGCCCAGGATTTCTTTAATCCGACACTGGCGGTCGAGCTGCCATGAGCGCCGCACTCCGTTCAAAATCCATGGCGCCGTACATCGCCACAGACACCCACCCTTTCTTTTCCCAGTTCCGCCTTTAGTATTCCTGAGAGAGGCCCTTACCTCACGTTGCCCTTCGGGTTCATCTCTTTGAGCTGTGTATTTTTGTGTTTGCTGTTCTATGTTCGTCGTCCTTCTCCTCCCTTTCTTGCTTCATCTTTTTGGATTGAGATGTTTTGGGGAGTTTTTAGTTCATCCATGATGAGCTAGGACACGTGCTGAACTAATCCTCCAGTGATTCAAATCAATTTGGCACGATCCGGTTTTCGCTTTTGAGGAGAAAAACCAGTTCTTGTCTACAATTTGAATTTTTCCGGAGTTTGGATTAATCCCAGGCGATGATTTCTTGGGGATAGATTTGTAGCAAGTCGAATTTCTCCTGTGCAAATTCAGGGATGAATCATGGAGGTTTGGGTAGGATTTGGTTGAATTTCTTGGTGCCGCCTTTCTTGTTCGTTCTTTACTGTGGTCCGTGAGGTTCTTTACTGTGGTTCTTCGTCAGGTTCTTGCTGTGGTTCCGTGAGGGCACCTGTGCGCTGCCAGTGCTAGCATCCTGGTCGTGTGCATCTCCTGGCCAAGTTGCTTTGGCAGCAGCGTGCATCAATCCTCCAGGCGAGCACCTGTTTTCCTCCGGTCCTTCTGTTAGTTTCCCGTTCATTCTTTTGCTCGCCCCTTTCTGTTCCCTTGCACACGAGTGCTCTGTTGGATGCGTCGAGGTATCAGGGTTGGGCTCCAGTGAGCATCCGCTCAGCCCAGGCTGCTCCGGTCTCCTCGGCGCCTGCCGCTCTCGTTCCCAGTGTCGGCTGCGAGTAGACCCGCGACTGCTCGGTCCACGTCGTTCTCATCCAGGAAGCGTCGCTCAGCGCAGGTGCAGACAGTCTGCCATAAGGGTGCGGACAGTCTGCCACTGCAGCGCACGTCGGGGACTGCAACGGCTGGATCTCGCGCGCCCTCGTGTGCGGCCAAGGCGACGGCGACTGGATCTCGCGGCGGCAAGGTCCTGGCAGCAGTGGGCCCATGCCTCTCGCTTAGCTCGGGCGGCAACCGGGCACACGACACGCGTTCCTTGCCTGCTCACCGATGGCCATGGGCGCGGTGGCCTCTGCAGTTCGAGGGCACGACGGCAATGGATTTAAAAAAATTCTGAAAAAATGTACTGTAGGGACGGGTCTGAACTGAACCGTCCCTACAAACGAGTATTATAACCGCCCCTACAAATCGATTTTTGCAGAGGGACGGCTGGTGTTACTCACCCGTCTTTACAAATCGATTTATGCGACGACTGATAACACCAACCGTCTCTATAAATCTATTTGTAAGGCGGCCCAGAACGCCCTACAAATACATAATTTGTAGAGACGGTTTGAAGTAGGGACAGCTGGCCAAACCACCCCTACAAATGGTCTTAAACCGCCTCTAAAAATGCTTAGTGCCGTTGTGCGGGTCCCCGTCATCGGATAGCTAACCCGGCCGGGCAGCTGGTTTGTCTCGAGTCATGTGTGTCGTCGTCGTCGTCTGCTCATCACAGTGCCACCCATCGAGCTGTGTGTGTGTGGCGTAATGGAATAAATACCTGCTACTGCTAGCTGCTGTTGCATGTTGTATGGGACATCCATGTGTAGGCGTGAGAATTGTACTACTGCTTACTTGTGTTCCTCTCCATTTCTAGTTTAGACCAACAATAGTGTCCTGACATGAGATCTATAGTGCTAAATAAACATATCCACTAAACTCACTGCTGCCGGACATTTTCGGAGGGGGACAGAAAAAGATTTTCAGGGAGGTCGCTGTGCCCCTATGAATATCAGTTCACAGAGGCGGCCAACATGTCCACCTCTATTAATGGTTAACAAGATAAATAAAAACCAAAAAAAAAAAAAATATGTGCTTGATAGCTATATTTTTTACTAATATTCATAATCTTGTATTAAATATTTTAGCACATAACGAAATGAAAAGGTTTCAACCATAGAGTTTTCAATCTTGTCAAGCACTACAAATTTGGATCTCAAAATATGCGAATTTAAAATAAATATTCGAGACACTAAAAACTTCAAATAAGAAACTTATCAACAGCAAAAATATAAATCTGGTTGACCACTTCAACTTTGATATTAACTATTGAACATTCAAAGTCATTTTGAAAATTCCAAATTTTGAATTTTGAAACCTCACCTGTCGGCCAGTGGATAGGCCATCGAAACTCCGGCAGGGTGGCGAGGGGCTGTACGGTACGAGGACGAGCTCCGGCAACAGCGTGACGCCGGCACCTGCTGATGGAGGTGGCGTGGCCGTGAGGGTCTTGGCCCGCCGGACAACTGCGACGGCCTGAAGACAGTTGCACGGCGATGAACTCCGTCAGCCATGTACCTCTCCCTCATGTTCTCTCCGGCCTCCGGACGTCGACGGCAAGGGCAACTGCCTGTACGCCATGGATGCATACGACCTATCTAAGAGGGAAGGAGAGAAAACAAAACAAAAAGATCTCAACCTGGGTTAGCCTCGGATGCAGGAGCCATGGTGTCAGCGTCGAAGAAGTACTCGGCGACGACAACGGCGAAGCCTGGACACTGGTCCTTCTCCGAGCGGCAAGCCCCAGGCGCGGAGGCATTTTTAGAATTTCGAATTGATCCTATCCTTGGTAGATCGAATTTATCCTTTCGTATCCCAGGCGGTGACTCGCAAAGCTAAAGATACACGTCTCATATATTTACTTCGCTAGCTGACCGGTGGCCCCAACTAGGCATGCCCGCGTGTATGCATGAGCTTTCTAGAAGCTTCATCATCATCTTACAGGCGGTGGCATCATTTCCGCGCATCTGATGAGCGCCGAGCGCCGCAGTATCGCGCGGCCCACTAGTATCGAGGAGCTTCTAGAACTCTCTCGGCTCCCGGCCTAAGTACTGTACGTATTACTGAAGCGGTGTATTTATACGCGTGCGAGCCGAGTATATCCTGGCCGAAGAGATGTACGCGTGTGTAGGCTTGCTAGCTTTCCGGAGAGGAGAGCTAACAATACTAGTCCGTCCATGTGGGCACACGTACGTGCTTGCATGGGCCATGCACGAATCGCTCCCTGGAGGCCTATAATTGAGATTACTGTACGTTAATGACCGGTAATAATCAGCCCAAGTAATCTTCACGTACCCGGCCTCGCATGCTTACAGGAGCACGCGATCAACTTGACCGGCCGATCGATGATCGAGGTAATCTCAGACGCCGTAGGCTCTTCCATCATATGGGGCCCTTAATCATTTTCGCCTACCATCATTAAATAAATAAATGGATACACTTGGAGATTGAGAGCGCACGTGCACGCATGCACTCTAATCCAACCCTTCAGGTTCTCTCGACGACTTTGCCTTTGCATGTATTTGCCTCTTAATACTCATATATAAATAACGAGGGTTTAGATAACATGTACAAAATCACATCGAACAAATAGTAATAAACAAAATGCGTATATTTTTATGTACTTTGAGGTACTCTTCACTTGTTTTCAATGAGTACTGCATGAGGTGCTCGCATAAGCGTAGTCTCCACATAAGTTGTTTCCCTTTTCCTGCATCAGACACCCTTTACGAGAAAAAAAACGATTCATCAACTAATGATGCATGTTAATAATGAATTGAACTAATTAAATAAAGGTGTGGGGCCTGGCTAAGTACTTACTTGGTATTGGACTATATCCAGAGGAGGTACATACCTCCAATCACCATGGTGTTTAAAGTGAACTTTACCCGAGCCTTGCCCCAACCAATGGATAAACCAGTTCGTAAGTAAGGGAAGCATTGGAATAAAAGTGAACGCATCTTGACGATGTGGGTAGGTACTTCCAGACTAACAAAAGGTCTGTGGCAGGAGATCCAGTCTCCACTGCTTTTATAATCCTGTAGCTGATATGTTGGCTGTACTAAGAGACCAAAAGAAGATGGGCAGATAACTGGTTTAGTACCACCCTAGTTGATGGAGGCCTCTCTACTTTTGTAATACTAGATGGATACCTTATGCGCGTTGCTGGGGTTATTTAGATATAAAATTTGAGTTTGAAACATGAAAATCCTAATTACGATGATATAAATACTTCCAAAAATATAAATTAAAGAATCTGAAGGAGTATGCATAGAAAAACAAAACTAACACCACCATCATAACTCAAAAAAGACAAATGGAAAATAAAAACATATTAATCATGACAAATGCATCTCTCTTGCTTTATGCTTTATGCTTTATGCTTTACGCTTTTAGCCGGAAAATTTTATTAAACCGCCGCTTGTGTCACCTATGAGACAAATACCACATAGTCATACATGGAATGGAAATATAAGTGACCCTATCATCGATGATAAGATTTGGGTGCACCCATAAAATGATGCACCACAGAAAAAGCATATATAGTAGATCATATAACAACGATAAAATGAACAAAATTTAATATAATAGATTCGATTAGCACTCAATCACTCAATATGGTGACATGCTCTGTCAGAACTATCCCAGCCTAAATCATTATGTGATCTCCATGCATGCTGGATCACTAAAATAACAATTCATGGAAACTCAGTGTCACAGTTGCAACTTTTCTATAGGTGAGCCCATATTCATTGAATGCATTGTTTCTCTGTCACCTATCCTCTCTCTCTCTCAGGCATGTCTCTTCAGGTTGCTGCGTTCAGCCTTCCTCCGCAGCCTGTGGCTTCACGCTTGTGCCTTCCCCCTCGCCCGGCTCAGTCGCTTTGTGGTGTGAGTAGAAGCGTCCAGCGACGGTGTGATAGGTGCCAGAGCCAGGCCCGCCCTGGATGCGGGCAAGCAGGCGGCCGCCTGGCCCCCAGCTAGGTGAGGGCCCCACCCCAAGTATGCAAACACCAGGTATATTAGTATTAGGCCTATAGATGGCTATATAGCCACATGATATAGACCCGGATAATATGAACTGATCTTATATCCTACTAAAACATGCTTTCGTATGTGCGTCAAACCGTGGTCATCGATAGACACACAATGGTCGCCTCAAGTACAGATCACGAAACTCTTTTCGAACCAAGCTAGCCTCGACAAGCACGCCTATACACAAGCAGACATCACAAAACCC